>JAYXIM010049779.1:0-36327 GCA_037575425.1 Anastrepha fraterculus
ATCTTTTATAGTCCTCCCTTCCAGGCTTGTATAGGGACAATTTCAGCATTAGGTGGTTCCGTAAAGTGTTCAACCCATTTTTCAATAGTTTTAAGGAATTTTGGATTTGCAAATACTTACCCGGGGTTGAAATCCACATTTTTCTGCTTTAACTGGATTGTAGAGCATTCGAGTGTTATTGGAGATAAAATCTTCGCATATGTTCTCTAAGTTCTTCTTCATGGGTTCTCGTTTCTATTTTTTTTTTTTTGGGAAAGTTTTGTAGGAATTCTTCTTTTTTTCGAAGTAGTTTTCTTAAGCTGCGCGGGTCTTTTTATCCAACAAATATTTTGTTTGGGTTTTGGTTGCTATCGCGCTTATGCAATCGTCATCATATTAAAGGTTATTGTTTTTTTACTGTGCTTCCTATCGTGGGTGATGCGGCTATTGTAATAGCATTTTTTAATATCTTCCATTCTTTCTCTATGTGTTTTTTCACAATTCCAGTTTTCATTATTTTTTGGTCCATTTCTCTTTGCAAAAACTATTTTTAATTTTTGTTAAACAGTTTGATGTGTTCCATTTCGATTTTGGAGGTGTTAGAGGGGTTCGCTCTTACCAGGAAGTGGTCGTTGTCGCAATTCGGACCATGAATACTTCATACGTCTGTTATACAGCTTTTTCTTCCAGGAATTCTTCAGGTACTCTTGTGTATATTTTTATGTGGGAAGGCGGTACTAACAATGAATGTTGACGAGGTCTCATGGAGTGAGTGTTTGGCAGCTATGTTCCTTACAAAATTTTCAGAGTCTATTTTGGCATTAAAGTCTCCTAATATGATAACAGAACGTAGGTTCGAATCTCGGTGAAACACCAAAATTAAGAAAAACATTTTTCTAATGGCGGTCGCCCCTCGGCAGACAATGGCAAACCTCCGAGTGTAATTCTGCCATGAAAAAGCTCCTCATAAAAATATCTGCCGTTCGGAGTCCGCTTGAAACTGTAGGCCCCTCCATTTGTGGAACAACGTCAAGACACGTGCCACAAATAGGAGGAGGAGCTCGGCCAAACACCCAAAAACGGTGTACGCGCCAATTATATATATATATAAACCCGATACATAATGTGGGTTTTTACAGAGTTAGTAATACGAGTGATTCAAAATTCAATCAAATTAAAAAAAATTATAGCTTAACTATTTTTGAGCTCTACTTGTAACATTACCGTTACATTAATCCCAAAAGAATAACCAATTCAATCGTTCGTCTCCTTTATAAATAATAAAATTATTATATTAAATTTCTCCAATTAAACTTCCAGCCACATGCCCATTCTATGGCTCGCGCCTGGGAGGCAAGCCAAATGATTCATGGCAGCTTCGTTATCATAAATCAATTATTAACCCACCTGCAATATTAAAAACAAACACTACATTTATTTACTTCAATTCATTTCATTCGAATTTTCATTTTGCTTTTGACCCATTTTATTAAGCACACTTGCAACAACAACAATCATAGCTTGCAACTAACAGAGCATAAATAAATAATATAATGACTCATACGCTCTCATCGGCCACAACCGCACAATTTAAACTTAAAGCACTCGACTCTAGCACACTACAACTACATAGTGCAGGATGATTGAAAATATAGAGAGGTGGGTCAGGAATACTGCGTGCGTATATAATACAATATATATATATATAATATATATGTATAAGTATATAAGTAAGCATAATTAATACAAATTGGGAATGAGTGGAAAAAAGAAGCAGTTAAAATAATAGTCAAGCCACGTAATGGATTTCAAAGGTCAGCCAACCATAATAGGTATGTGCACATGACAGCAAACGAGACTCAAGACATAATAGACTAGCAGCGACAGACAGACGAACAGGCAGATAGAAGAAAAACGAGAAATGGGGTGGGTGGGTTTATATATGGGCATGATATTTATATGGATAAGTGGATCTGAGGATTTTCAGAAAAAAAACCCGCCATCATTCTGCAGTTTGTCAGCATATCAAGGCAAAACATCTCTTGACGCCGCAAATCATCTGCAACAATCACTTAAAAATTGAAAAATGAATTGTAGATGAAAATTACATTTTAATGAGGCACAAAACTCTCAAAAGCTGCGGAAAGTGCTACAAAATGTGGTAAAAGCTGAGAGAAGAGTAAAATGCAGACAAATGTCTACTCAGCTCTTAGCAAGTGAGATGACAAATACTTAACGGTAAAGTATTAGGGCAGACATGCTCATAAGCATTTGCATGTGCACGTGCATTTGCTTGCGTTCTTAAAGTTAAAAATGAAGTGAAATTGATGACTTGCTTTGACTTCTCGAAGCGTGACGTACTTGGTACCTTTTCCTTGCCGAACCTTTTTGCTGGTACCTTTTCCAAACACCTTGGCTCTGAAAGTGTTCGATGCGATATCAACTGCTACTAGCAGAGAAATGGAAAGGCCTCCTCTGCGTTGGAAATCAGGTGGAGAAGAACTTCTGCTTCAGAAGCTCAACTTAGCGCCAACACATAATAAGTCATTTTCTTTTTTGAATTTTTAATGTTTTCCTCTATTTTATTTATTGTACAAAAAAAATGTTTCACAACGCAGACTTTTCAATGACTTCTTTACATTTGACTTATTGAACATATTTGCAAGCGATAACAAGTACGAGGGCGGTTCAATAAGTGCCAGTGTTTGTTGACAGAGGGCGTTTCTGAGAGAAGTTGGTGTTAGCATCGTGTGCTGCCAGCTATCAAACGACGGCAAAACAAATTTCAGGCCGTCTGATAGGTTAGTTTGGATTTGGCAGCTATTCGAGTAAGACGTGTTTCGTGATTTTCGCTAAGAAGGAAAAAGAGTAGGATCGTTCGGTAATTCGGTTTTAGTTTTTGGATGGGAAAAAATGGGAATGCTGCCTATGGGGACGCTTCGCCATCTGTGACCACAGTTAGATATTGGTGCAACGAATTTAAACGTGCAGATGTGGTTACCGAGGAAATCATTCAAAAAGTCCACGACATGATTCTCGTTGATCGACGAACGAAAGCGCGCGAAGTAACAGATGGCCATAGGTGTGTCGACCGGAATGGCAATTAATATTTTGCATGATAATTTGGCGATGAAAAAATTGTCGGGCCGATGGGTGTCGCGATTGCTCACGGTGGACAACTAGCGGATGCGGATGTTAACTTCAAGGTAGTGTTTGGAGCAATTTAGGCGAAATCCTAAGCTATAATCAAAACAATGGATTTCTCCCGGTGAATTTGCTCCAAAGAAGGCGAAGATAGTCCCATCGGCCGGAAAGGTCATGGTGACAATTTTTTGGGATGCGAACGGCGTCATCCTCATGGATTTTTTAAAGAAAGGAAGAATGATCACTGGAGAATACTACAGTGAGTTATTGGACCGCTTTCACAAAAAATTGAAGGGGACGCGGCCGCATTTGGCGAGAAAGAAGGTGCTGTTTCACCACGCTAACGCACCAGCACATTCATCCGGAATTGTCGCCGCCAAACTGCATGAATTTCGTTATGCCGCACCCCCGTATTAACCCCATCTGGCTCCCTGCAACTTATTCTTGTTCCGTAACACGAACAAATGGCTCACGAGAAAAAAAATTAGTTCAAACTATTTTTTGGAGGGGTTAAAAAATAGCGTTGGAGAGAAGTGTGTCTTTCTAAAAGGGGACTTTATTGAAACGAACAAAATTTTTTAAATGGTGTATTCATTTCTAACACGGGCACTTATCGAACCCCTCGTAAAAGGAGACAAAAAGTGAGCCGTGATATAGATAAGGGCACATTTTATATTGATTGCAGTTGAGTAACTGCCAAAAAAAAACAAATACTCGGTGTGAAAACATCTATTATTTTTTATATACTTATATATATAAACCTTAGGGATTTAAATTTGGGTATTTTGAGTAAGGGGATTCTGTGTTTGGGGATATTTTCCAAGCTGGGGATTTAGTGTATGGGGATTATAGGATTAGGGGATATTTGTAGCGACAGTCAAACTGCACTAAGAGCCCTTGCTAACGCACGTTGCTCTTCGAAATTAGTCGGTGAATGTAAGACAAAACTGAACAGTGTTGCAAAACACAACAAAGTTTTTTTTATTTGGGTGCCTAAACAATGCGGTATTACAGGGACCGAATTGGCTGATAAACTGGCTAATGAAGGTTCTGCAAACACACCTTTGGGCCCTGAACCCTTCCTAGGGGTCGATTCTGCATCGGTTCAACTACGGATTGACGACTTCATGAGGTCTACCCATAGAAGAAGTTGTTCTGAGTGCTTTGTGAAAGAACCAAACAGGAAATTAGCGATATTTCTCCTAAAACTTACTAGAAAGGGCCTGAGAGCAGTAGTAGGTGTAATCACAGGACACGGCTACCATCCATGGGAATTATTGACGACCCAATATGCCTGTCTTGTCGTGAAAGTGAGGACACCGCAGAGTATTTTCCCTGTAGCTGTCAGGCGCTCTTTAGAATCAGACTTAGGCTGTTGGGGTGCGATATTCTGAGCATGGATAAAGTTCATACTCTTCCTCTTCCGGATCTTGTAAGATTCATCAATAAATCCAAAAGATTCGCGGAAGAGTGACCTCCAACGAATTTCTGCGTCTTACCATCCATACTGTATCTATCCTGTCTCTCTATTCTTTCCACTGTAATCTATCCGGGTGTAGTACAATGGTCTTCCTGACTGCGTGCTTGGACTTGCCCAACCTCTCACAAATCTAATCTATTAGCTTCCAAGAAATGCCATTAGATATGACTCGTGGCTATATCCCTTATAAACATTACCGATGAAATTTTTGTCGCATTTCTAATGTTGGCAATGCTAACAAAAGGCATCTACTTTTATATACAGGCAAACTACAAAGCCAACGAAGGGAGTGACTTGCAAATGTAGTGAAACGTTTCTGCATCTTCTCAATTCTTAAAGATGAGCCCATATAGAATGGATCCCAGATATTGATGTAATATTCGAGGACTGATCCAACAAGAGAAAATTACAAATTCTTCAGCGTAGAACTCCTTTAAATTCCTTTCTGCAAAGCCGAGCATAGGTCTAAACTTGGCAATCATAAAGTCTATATGTTTATAAAACCACATTTTCGATGTAAATAGGACTCCCAAGCCTTTCTTTTCATACATTTGTTTGTGAGGGTGTTAATGTAATCGAAATTAATCGCAACTCTGCGTGTACTGAAGGACCAGCTTTAAGAGGTAAGGAGTTATCATCACACCAAGCTTCCAATCTTGTTAAGGGGGGAGCCTTTAGATGCTTGAAAAAATCGATTTTTTTTTTTTGCATTTCTTCCCAAACTATCCAAGAATGTGTCCTCAAAATTTCAGAAGCAAATTCAAAATATGTATTTTCGGAGTTACAGAAGAAATTGTGAGCAAGCATTGAGCAGGTATACGAGCGGCCAGATCGCTCGAAGTGCGATTTCTCGGTTTTTTATTTTTACGATTCTTCCTAATTGGCGGGAAAGATAGGGAAAAAGTTAAACGTCCTAGCCCACTTTTTAAGCAATCTAAAGTGAATTTGTTTTTCCAAAAAAATGAATTTTTTTTTTAATTAGCAAAAAATTGTTGAATTTCTCACTTTTTGTTTAATTTTCTTGGTTTAACTAGAAGTTGTACTATACTAAAATAAAAATTTTTTTGGGTTTTTGGTTTCAGATGAAAATTGCGACCTGCATCTTTCCCGCCGCACGACACATGCACACTCGAGGCGCCTCGGCAAAATGCTTGTACCAGGCATAATATGGCATATATTTTAATGAAAAAATTTGAGCAGACTGTTGAAATATATAACAATAAAACCTGAAAGTTTCGTTTCAATCGAATATTTCTTTTCTTCCCAAAAAAATCCCCGAAAAAATCGATTTTTTGAAGCCTCTAAAGCAGGCTCCCCCCTTAAGCCTTCTAGAAGTCGTATGTAGTCAGCTACTGTAGTCAGTCCTCTATACGATTGTAAATCTTCAAGACAGCTGCATACATCACACAACGCGGTGCCACAAAAACTTCTGGAATATCATTAACAAAAGTTAAGAACAATAGTGGTCCGAGATGGCTACCTTGAGGCACACCTGAGGTAACTTTGATGGCATCAGATTTTATATTGTTGATATGAACGTAGTGAGTTATATCTGTGAGATAAGATGGAAACCACTTAAGTAAGCTAGGGTGAAGACCAATTGAACCCAGCTTTTTAAGTAGGATACTATGACTGACTCTATCGAACGCTTTCGAAAAGTTGTTGGCCTGTTTCAAATTGTTTTAGGACAAATTTTTGTGAATAAACTTAAATTCTTAACAGTAGATCTACCCTTAAAATGTTTTTTCCCATCAGCAGGTTCTGAGCTCGGGACCTACAGAATAGTAGTTACATAAACTCAGATGCGGCAATCATCAATGAAATAAGCGCAAAATGTTAAAACATAAATCGAAAAAAGAAACCCTGCAAGTAACTAAATGACGCTGATGTTATTTGGTGTTGACCCACTTTGGCCCGCATGTTGTACAAATAGACCAACAGCTTTGCCTGATATTTTTTATTTCCATTTTATTCATTCACCTAATCATCCATTCATTCACACATTGAAATATATGTAGGGATGTAACATTTATTTCATCCAAAGCATTCACTTCTTCTCATTTTTTTCTGAAAGGATTAAGTTCATGAGTACAAAAATTTTCGGGGCATTGCTTTTGCGAAAAGTTGGTGACAAATCAGAACACTCTAAAGCTCAGCACGGAATAGCAGAAACAGTAAAGTAAATAACTGAAATAGATGGCACATGCATGTACATATGTATGTATGTGTATACTAATCGCACTGCGAAGGCAGTCACAACACATACAAGACCACTCACTATGCTTACAGCTGTAACTAGAAAATATGCTGACTAACCAAAAAAAAAAGCTAAAAGTAAAATTTCAAAACAAGACAAACCCGAAAATAAAACAAAAACGTGCGTTTGTGGTGACAAAACGCCAACAAATAGGCAACATATTGCGTTGCTAATGGCACCGGTTGGCTTGCAGGCTGACTAGCAGCTGCTGATTCAGCCATTGTGCGCCTCCATAGACTCTGCATTCGGACGAACTAAAGGGTGACCAGATTCTAGGTACTTTTTCCAATAGTGTTTTTTAAAGGTCACGCGTGGCTACTGTGAAACTAAATACATAATTTTTTCAGTATTCAAAAATTAAGGAGTTTACGTCTTCGGCAATGGACCCACTAGAAAAAAGGCGCCTTAGGAGAACTGCTGGACAGCGGCCATTTGAAATTAATTCAGACGAAAAATTTTGTATTTGTACCATGAAAGCTATATTATTAAACCTATTTCACAGATTTTCGATTGATTCCTTTGTTGAGTCAAAATAAATTCATAAAATATGCCCATTTTTTGCGCTCTAGACCAGCTTCCCCCTTAAAGGTCACGCGTGGCTACTGTGAAACTAAATACATAATTTTTCAGTATTCATCGACATTTCATCATGGAAAGACTTACTCGTACACCTCAACAACGTTTACAAATCGCACAACTGTGTTACGAAAATCGACGCTCTATGAAAAGTGTTCATCGCGCTCAGGCCAACATTAGGTTCCAACAAGACGGCGTTACTTCACATACAACCCAATGAAACAATGGATTTACTATGTCGTTGTTTTGGTGAGCAATTTATCTCTCGTCCCGGAACATTGGATTGGCCATCAAGACCGTGTGATATCACACCTTTGGACTCTTATTTGTGGGGGTATGTAAAGTATAAATGCTTTGTGGATAAACCAGTTTCGATTGAGGCATTCGCAGCCAACATTACTAAAGCTATTTACGAGATGCCAACCGAAGTCTTCCAGCGAGTCATTCAAAATTGGTGTTTACGGATGTTCGAAATATGTTGGCGCAGTTGCGGCCAACATTTAAAAGCAATCATTTTTTTAAATAAATGTGATAAATAATAGTTCTACATAAAGATTTCCAAATAAACTTGCATTTTCGTTTTTTTATTTCAATTTAAAATCCGATACCTCCGATACCGTAAACACCAATAGATCACCCTTTACATAATGTATGAGCAGCATAACACTCAGCAAAGACAAAGCCTTATAGCTTATGGGCCACAAAGTCGATGAAGAAAAAAGAACAAAGAGCTAATACGGCGATAGTCAGTCAACAGTTTAGCAGGTTAAAAAGCAGTCGGTGACCTACACAAACTTTTCAAACCAAACCGAACCAAATATGCCGCAAATTCTATTTCAAGCAACAAAGAATAAAATCAAATAAATTTGCAAACATTTGGCATATCTGCAATTCTATGTAACAGTACATATGTATGTATTCAGATACTTATGTTCCCGTGAATAAATAGTTTATTGGATAAAACAAGGAGGCCAATTAAATACTACCCACATATGCATATATGTATATGCTTTTATATGTGCATATACAAGCATTTTGTTCAAAAATTACACTCTACATTTACATATGTATACGAGTATGTTTAAGTACATATCTTAAATATTTAGCCCTATAAATGCACTTGGACAGCAATTAAAGCTGTGTGTGACGACAACACAGATGGTCAACGGCTTCACATACCAAAGCCGTCGACGCTTACACTTGTTTTCATTGAACTATGTAGTGGTAGACGTGTTTTTAGAGTACTCATACATACGTTTAAGTGCTTTTGCTTTTAGGAAGTGTTCGAAAATTTCTAACTCGTTACCGGTTTGACAACATCTGTTCGATAACGTCAAGTGCTCTTAAGAATTGTGTGAAAAATTGTAATAAGCACATCACAAACAAATGATCCAAAATTATTAATAAAACAACAACAACCAGCAGCATAATGCTAAAACATAAAATAAATAATTTTAGTTTAAAATAAAAACTCAAAACTAGGCGCGTAGATAATTAGAAGCTCGATATTTTGATCATTTTTGACTAGTTTTCTTTTCATCAATTGTTTATAAAAACATAGTTCATTCTACAATAAATATCAGAAAAATCAAAGCTTCAAACTTTGCGCATAATTTTGAATGAAAATAGTGTTTAGTATAGTGAAGGCCGTATCAAAATTAAAAAAATCATGAAATTTTCAAAACACTTTCGGACATTTTACTCAGATTTCTTGATTTTTTCTGGTAGCTTTAAAATTGCAAGTTTAAAATTGCTGAACATTTCCGTTGTTTTTTATACTTTTCCTGCTAACTGTGTCTGCATTTTTTTTTATTCAAGCGTTGGGTAATATGTAAAATATGTTGTTTTAGCAACGAATAAACTTGAAAAGTAAAATATGTAGCATGGAAATAGAAAATTTCGCTTCCAAATCGTTAAGCCACTTCTGCGGAAGCAATAGATGACATGTAAGTGTACTACAAACATATCTGTGGTATCACGTTCAAAGGTGATAAGTCTAAAAAGTTCAAATTGTAAGAGGGTTGAAGCTATTCAACTTTCAAAAGTTTGTACGGAAACTATACCCAAATCAAACATCCATCTAAGATCGAGGGAATATTTTCTAATACAATTTGCATTAGTGAACGAAACAACAAAATACAACACTGCCACAGATATATATAAGTATATGTGCATATAAAAATATGTCCCGACGTCCCAGTAAACACATCATCAAGTAGCAAGTCCAATCTCCGTAGCAAGTCCAATCTCCTGCATTGTCAATTTTGGCCTGGCACCGTCAGAGCATACATTCCACTAGTTTTTCTGCATATTCTACCGGAAAAGACCTCAAAATTTTCCGAATCCTACTGGTGGAAGTTGTCCAGGCGTTTTTGATGCTCGGAAATGCCCAGAAGGAGGATTCAAAGAAAAAATTACGTGGCTCCAATCGCGGTTCAAGTTTTCCTTCGCCCATTCCACTCGTTTTTCAACGTGTTTTGCACTCAACATTGGTTTTTCCAAAGTACTGCGATATTTCAGTTTATTGGCAAGCAAGTGCCTACGAATCGTTCCATAAGATATGTCAACACCTTTTGCTTTCAATTTCACAGCAGCTCCACGTAAAGTCAAAGTTGGATCTTTCGAGAACAATGCGAGAATCTTTTTTTCGTCTTTTTTGAGACTTTGCTTGCACTTCCGCGATCAGGAAAATCATCAACGTTACCGACCTTTTTATAGCGATTTATCCACTTGCTAACGAACTGCTTCGACTTTCCCATATATTTCGCAGCAGCAGTTTGCGTTAATTTGGGTCCTTTTTCATGCAAACATAGAAAAATTGCCTCAAAGCGAGAGGCGTAAACAGCACTCATTTCGAAAAACCACTCAATTGAAGACTAAATTTGACAGACAGCTGACTTTTTACAAAAAGCATGAAGGACTGAGGTGCCCTCTATGTCATAGAAAAAGAAACAGGACGCTCTGATTTTTTATCTACGTGTAACAGTGACCACGCTCTTATGTAACAGACTGTAATGTCACTTCCTTTTTTTCTATATTTAATATTTCCTTTTTTTATTATAATTTAACTAAGAGTCGAAGAATTGGCGAAATAGGTGCCACATTAAGTTCGATTAATATTTATACTACAGTTTAAGAATTAAAAATAAATTAAAATATATATCACAGAAAAGTAGATTCACATAAGCTCTACATATCGTCCCCTTAGTATTAAAATAGCCTATAAATTTTTTAATGTTTTGAGAAAATGAATTTCAAACTTTTTGTCGAAAGTAGTTTTCACTCAAATCTCGTTATGTCTGTAAATATTTATTATTTTTGACTGTCGTTTTGACCCACTTTGTGGAACTAGAATTTGACAAAATTTTGACCACATATAAACTCGACGATGGAGAATCCAAAAACTCCAAAAAAAAAATAATAGCCTATGAGCACATAGGCTATTGTTATACTAAGGGGACGATATATAGTAAGTGCAAATAAAGTGGGTAAGCTATACTTATAAGCTGCATTTCCATGCCACAAAAAGCACACGCATACACACTCACACACAAGCACACCCTGCAGGGAAAATCTGTGAATAAAATATTTATGGTTCCGTATTAATACGATTTCGGCAATTGCAAAGCACTGGTGTTCCCCAAGGTAGTATCCTGGGCTCGCAGTTTTTTATTTTATTTACCAATGATATTAGTACATGTTTTCCCTCAGTAAGATGTTTGCTTTATGCGAATGACCTTAAGATCTTCTCGTTGATTAGCTTTGATACGCTTCTAAGGTACGTAAAGGGGTTTTCAATAAGAGGTGTTATTTTGATATTCAAAGAAAACTACTATTTTTTAATATAAATGATCGGATGCTTATTTCATTATAAAGAGGAAGATATGCTGTTAATAGTGGAAAATAACAGCAGGCAAATGACCACCACGACCACGCTTACAGGGCAATATCTTTTTCATGAAATTTTCCATAACCGAATTGCAAAGTAGCTGCCCTATGTCCTCGATAGCCCCACGAATTCCATCTTTGAGGTTATAAATCGAACCTGGGCTGTTGCCGCAGACCTTATCTTTCTCTCTCACGTTGCCCCAAAGGAAAAAGTCACAAGGTGTTAAATCACAAGATCTCGGTGGCCAATTGTGATCACCTCTTCTATAGATAACACGGTCCGGAAACGTTTCCCGTAAAATATCAATGGTTTCGTTGCTTGTGTGGCACGTAGCGCCGTCTTGTTGAAAATAAACGTTGTCCAGATCAATGCTATCCAATTCCGGCCATAAAAAATTGTTAGTCATCTTTCTGATAGCGCAAATAATACCTGCTTTTGGAAAGCTCTTTATATGGTATTAAGGACTTGGGTGAAATCTTCGATTTAAAGATTATTACAATACGAGTATAACTAAGTCGTATGCCATGCTAACTTTTGTTAGACGTCACACCTTAGATTTCACTGGCCCATATACGCTCAAGCTTTTGTATATGGCGTTCGAATGTTTGAGGCTTGAATATGATTAGTAAACGCAGTCGAACTATAAATTTATTAAAAATAGACCAACTTCTTACTAATTCCGTGGATTTCTCTGCAGGGCTGCTATTAAGCTGTAACACGCAACAATTCTTGGCGTATTTAGGCGTAAGACGCAGTTGTGCAGCACGTCTGCAGTCGTTGTCTCAGCTGCAACAAAGTAGTTGCAACAGCCATGCTAACCATGTAAAAAAAAATAGAAAGTAAATATAAACAAGTACAAGCTTATAGTATTTACTGGCCCTTGGCTTATACATTTGACAGCCTGCTAAGCGGCGTGACATTGCTGTTTAGGTAAGAAAGAGTGTACGTAGCGATGCAATGGTGTTTTCTACATTTCATTTTCTAATATTTTGTTTTCTGCATGAAAAAGTGGGTTTCACTTGCAGTGGAATTGTGTCAACAGATATAAAGAAAACGCCTAGTGGCAGCTCAGCTGTAATAACATGTAGAGCCATTGACTACTTGAAGAGCACTTATTGAAAAAGTAAATGTTTGCTAATGTGTAAATATGTATACATATATACATGGATTCTTGTGTAAAAGTAAAAAGGCTGAAAAAAGAAGTCAATAGCTTTCAACATGCCACACTTAAATCATACATAATTCAGCAAGCAATTAGTCGCCGAAGCGTAACTTCACTCAGCTGCGCTTAGCAGATCCATAAGTCAAAACACTCTCAGCTGGTCGTAAAAAAAAGCCCAACGCTGAGATCACCTGAATCCAAAATATTAAAAAAATTTTATTGATATTTTCCAAGTCCACGATATTTTTTTTTATATTTGTTTACACAATATTCTTTTGTTTTTAATGTTAAAAATAATTAATCATTTTTATTAATATTAAAAATAACAGTAATAATGTAAAAATAACAGAATGGAAGGCCCCAGAGGAGCCACCACCCGAAAAATCGCGTTTGGGGAAGTCGAAAATCAAGTTGATGCTCATTTGTTTTTAAGATTTGAAGGGAATTGTCCACAAGGAGTTCGCGCCAACGGGCCAAACCGTCAATGGTGTTTTGAAGCGTTTGTTGCATCGCATTCGTCGAATTCACCCTGAATACCACGAAGGAGGAAGTTGACGCATTGCATAATAGCGCACCATCCTATCGATCTACTCTTGTGACTGATTTTTTAACTGTAAATCGCATTTTAACCATCAATCACTCACCGTATTCGCCTGATATGCCTCCCTGTGACTTCTACCTATTCAGAAAACTGCATTTGGATATGAAAGGAAAACGTTTTGCGTCCGTCCAGGGACTATTTCGAATAAATAAACTCGAAGTTATCAGAACAAAACTCTTGTCTTTTCTATTTTACCCCGGTCTTGTTTATTTTGGACTTCACCTTGTAATCTGCGAACATTAATATTTCCTATTCATTTGTGCTTTTACGCGTTGTCAATTTGTTGCTCATCACAACAACCTTTTTACGAGGTCAAATAAATTATGTGCTTAACATTTGTCTACTAGCCTCTTGACATGCAATTTATAACGAATAGTATAATATCAGGGCAGTCCATAAGTTCGTGCGTTTATTTATTAAAATTTAATAAAAAAAATGTTTAAAGTATTTATTAATCAATAATATATTTTCCTTCATTATTTACAATGTCTGCCCAACGTTTAGGCAAATTTTTAATTCCCTGCTTAAAAAAGGAGGAGTAGTTCTTGTTACTCATATGGAAGATTGAAGTCCACGGAAAAGGTGATAATCACAAGGTGCAATATCCGGAGAGTATAGTGGATGCGGCATTAGCTTCCATCCGAGCTCGTTCAGCTTGCCTAATGTTTGCCTTGCGGTATGAGGTTTTACGTTGTCGTGGTGAAACAAAACTTTGCGTCTATTCACTAAAGACGGTCAATTTTTGTTAAGTGCCTCATTCAGGTTTGATAGCTGATGGGAATAATAATCAGCAGTTATCGTCTGGTTTGGTTCCAGAAGTTCATAATACACAATACCGGCCATATCCCACCAAATTGACAGGAGAATCTTCTTGGGGTGAAGGCCGTCTCTAGGGGTCGGTTCTAGTGTTTCATCTTTATCTAACCATTGGCGTTTGCGGAAAGGATTATTGTAAAGGACCCATTTTTCATCACCAGTATTGATACGGTTCAAAACACTTTCATTATCAAGCCGTTGCAGCAGCTGACTCTCTGCTGAAGGTTGGCGACGGAAAGTCTATGCGGAACCCATTTTCCCAGCTGTGAATCCTTTTCCAACTGAGCCAGATGCCTGTGAACTGAATTTAACCTCTGAGCTATCATATCGACTGTCAAATTTCGCTCAGCTTCCACGAGCTCGAGCAAGGCGTCGGAGTTAAAGACATCAGGACGACCAGTGCGCGGGGCATCCTTCACTTCGCAGTTACCATTTCGGAATTTTGAAAACCACTTTTGCGCAGTCCTTACACTCATGGTATCCTCTCCGTGAACAGAGTTTATTTTTGCAGCAGCAGTTGTTGCATTTTTACCACTTAAAAAAAAAAAATATGACTCTTATACGCCTTCGAAGATTCCATTTTATTTTTTAAAAACACGTGCTTCTATTCGCGATTAAAACCATTTGTTGAATGCACAATATATCAGAGAAAATATAAATAGTTTCGTTATATTCCGCGAATAATTTCTTGTATGCAAAAATCGTACAAAAGTGAAATTATGGGTAAAATACGCACGAACTTATGGACTGACCTGATATATCCGTTTAACTGCGCCACTCATAGGCGCTACGTAAACAATTTCACATACGAATACTTATCACATTCATCGTTGATTTTGCGAACTTGTATGGGTATGTATGCGATATGTGCGATAGTTAGCGAATAAATAATTCAGCGAAGTCTTTCATACAGGCACAAGACTTTCTTCGTTTATTATTATTTCAATTTATTTAAGCTTTTTTTTGCAATGGAAGTGAGTCATGGCCTTGCTGTAAATAAACACTGGGAATATTTAACTGTTATTCATAACAAGTAACTAACTTTTGTAGAAGGTGTTCGAGTATCTTAGTAGTTGACCCAGTGACAAAGTATATGTATACTTATAGTATATTCAAGATTGAAGGGTTATAACTGAGAGGAATAATATACTCATGCACTTACATATGCAATACTTCTATGAGGTAATTATGTGTTTGCTTTAAACTTTCTATTAGTAGAGGTTACTCGCCGTATATTGAAGCCTTCACTCTCAATGTAGAGTTATTTTACATTAGCTAAATAGCATGTGATTAAAATAATGCTGGAGGAAGTGCCACCAACAAATATACTAGGATGAAGTTACCTTGCCATGTCAAAAATATAAACGATTTCGAAGGCTAAAACCTAAGTTTGTGGAAACTTAAAAGTCTTACAAAATCTGTAATAACAAATTTATTTTTATTATTTCTATATAGAAGCTGTGAGTATAATCAGCTACCGTTGATGCCATTTTTGTGCGTGCCAGTACGAACTGTGGCAATCAAAACTTATATCCGTAACTTTTCAAACTCAGCACTGTGAATCCAGGTCGTTTCAGTAGCACATCAATGATAAAGTTTCGTTGGGTAGGCAATATTTGTATAGGCGCTTAGGATGATAAAAAAAGAGCAGTGAGTGCGCACAGTTAAATTAATTTAAACAAATGTTTTCTAGGTTAATAGCTTTAAAAAGCCGAAACACCCACAAAATAAAAATTTTATTATATGAGATTTTCAAGAAGTTTGATACTTAAGTGGTGTGTGCATCTATAAATCAGATGAATTTATCTTCAAAATATTTCAGATTTGTTTGCAAATGCACACCATTATGATTTTTTTCTCAGAAAATTCGTTATTATTTTCGCATACTCGTACCATTAGATACGAGATTGCTATTACAAGTAGAGAATTATACATCTACGACTGTTTGTTTGTATGCATGCAGCTCTTAAGTGTTTTGAGGCATCTGGTTTTTGCTGAGATTTTATATTTGCGATTGGCGTACAATTACATTTTGATTTTCCGATTGAATTCATAGCTTTTAGTGCCGTGAACTTTGTTCAAATATTTATTTACAAACTAATTTTCTGAACTTATAATATACAAATGTATGTATAATATAATAAGGAAGAAAAAGAATTTAAAATTAAATAAATTAAATAACAATAAAATAAATTAAAATTTCATTTAACTTAACCAAAACAGAACAAATAAAATATAAGAAAAATAAAAGAATAAAATAAAGAAAAATTAAAAAAACAAAAAAACAAATTAAATAAAAAAAAAATTAATTATAATCAAAATAATGTAAGTTAAAATAAAATTAAAAGATGCAGGTAACTACAATATTATAATAAAAAATTGCATTACATGTAAAGATCCTAAAGATCAATAATTTTCCAAGGCATAACGCAATAGTGCCTTCGAAGACCGGCAAACCCGCTTTGGTTATGGCTGGAGGTATTTCAGTAAAAAAAGGTGGTGATCAAGAAAAGAACCTTCAATAGTCATAATAGCTTAACTAAGTTAGATAAACTGATGTTATGGGTGGAGGTATTTCAGGAAATGAATCTTGAATAGTCACAATAGCGGAGCTAGGTTGGATAGAGAGAGTATCTATACCGAAAATTAAGTCTATGATGTAGCAATTATAGTACAATTATGTACATTTTGTCAAAAAAGTACCGGGAATTGTTCAATAAAACGCAAAATAATTGTTTAATCATCTAAATTCATTTTGTCGCCTTAGTACAGTCATCAAAGCACCTTTTAAACATGTTTGAAGAGATCTTCTTCAGCTCTTTCAGCGAATTCTCCTTAATGACCTCTATCGACGCAAAGCGGCATGCGTGGAGTGGCAATTTAAGTTTTGGGAAAAGGAAAAAGTCACAGGGCGCTAAATCCGGTAAATACGGTGGTTGCTCGATGATATTTGTCGAGTTTTTGTCAAAAAAGTGTTCACAATATGAGCCTTGTGAGACTGTGCGTTATCATGGTGCAAGGTCCATGAGTTTTCTTTCCACAAATTGGCCCGTTTCCTACGCACATTCTCTCTCAAACGTCGCATAAAATATTATTCTTTATTTACCGTAAAACCATTTGGAATGAATTCCGAGTGCACAACATCATGATATTCAAGGAAAACGAGTGGAATGACTTTCACTTTTGACCGACTTTGACGTGGTTTTTTGGGTTTCAAACTCATACTATATACCCACGTCTCATCACTTGTTATCTGGAGAAACATTGGGTCCTAATTCAATTACTCAAACATGCCTTCAGCCACCTTCTTCCGATGAATTTTTTGAAAGAAATTCAACTCTCTTGCAACGAGTCGAGCAGCCACGCGTCTCATGTCCAATTGATGATGGAAAATGTTGCGAATTGATTCGTGAGACATGCTAAGATCGCGAGCTACCTCCCTCAAACTTAAATGATGGTTTTCCAGCACCATTTCCTTGACTTTGTCGACATTTTCGTCCATTGAAGACGTCGATGGACGACCAGATCGGGGCAAATCTTCCACGACTTCTCGGCCCTCTGAGAAAGCCTTATACTACTCGTAGGCCCGTGTTTTTGATAAAGCACACTCACCATAGGCTTTCTGTAACATTTTCAACGATTCGGCACACGAAATCTCGTTCAAAACACAAAATTTAAGACATATTTTTTGTACCATGTTTTTATCCATAGTGCGAATAGCAGAGCCCAATTGCGGTTGACTGATATAATTAGATAAATGCCAAAAATAAGCTAATTGACAGATCACGCTCAAACTCTGCAAGACTATAGCGGACAGTTGTACCAATATTCCAGCAAAAAAAATATTGACATATGAATAACGCGCGCTTTTTAAATAAACAATTCCCGCTATTTTTTTGACAGAATGTAGTTATAGGTTTATCATATACATTGCCAGACATAAATATTGGAGCACTTCACATTATGAAAATTATTGTCAAAAATTCCATAATTTTTATGTATTTCTCTCATATTTTATTATTTAAAAACTATTGGTATAAAGATAAACATTAGTGTGAATTTTATCTATTTTATCCATATAAATTAAATAACTTAAAACTTACCCTTCACATAGAACCAAAATAATTGGCTCTCCTCAAAATATTAATGTTCATTTGTGCTTAACTCGCTTATCTGATAACAGAGTAGCACAAAACAGTAATTGTGTCGTTCCATTATTTTGATTACATTAGTTTGGAAATCATAAAAAATCAACAAATTTATCAGAAATAGTATGCATCAGTCAAATAAGATATGATGATCATACCAAGAATGATCAGATTGTGAATATGAATCAGAAGCCACACCTAAAGTTACATATATATTGGGTCAACACTTTTTTGGTGCAATGTAGGCACATTAATTGAGTGGATATCCGGCCATGGATTGTCACTTCAGCAGCATTTATCGTACATGTATGGGAACTTGACACCGTTCGGATACCACAAATTAGCCTACTATGGATTACATATTCTTATATATACATATATAATTGGCGCTTATGTTCTCTCTCTGTAATCCGAATGGTAGTAACGAACCAACCCATTCGGCTAAGGCGGCTGCCATGGGTTGCAATGACAATAAAAGAATTAATTCGACATTAAAATTATTTAATGGAATTAAAGCTGGCATATTAATATTAAGTGACCCCTCCCTAGATCTCGAGTATGAAAAGAATCAGACCCCTCAAGTTAAAGGTGCCGGCTATTTCATTAGACAACTGTTGACTACTCAATGCTTCTCTAAATTTGAGAAAAATTAGCTTCTTTCAAGTTTTACATAGCTTGCCTAAACTATAAACTATAAACGCTAAGCGACGACACGTTAATAAGGGTTAACAAACAGGTTATATATATAAATCAAAAGATTTGATTTGGAACATTTTCATTTCAGTTTTTAGCTTTATAGTTTAACAACCACTTGTTGCTGTTGCTGTACGATTGGTATTATGCGCTTTAAGTAATTTTTCATTACACACATTCGGCGAAGAATATTTTTTCTAGCTTTATTCGCAGCCATATGCCATTGGCGAATGTGTGCCGATTACACTCAATTGAAATTTTTGTCAAAAGAACATTTGTGCTCAATTTTCAGTGTTTGGCAAGCTAACTTGCATGAAAGTAGGCAGGTAGGCAGCCATCCAACCAACTGGTAAAGCAATTGGGCAGCCAATCAAGCGCACAAACAATCGGCAGGCAAGCAGATACTTATATGGAAAAATGCTATAGAATAGCAACAGAAGAACAGTGGAAGTGGGTTAAAACCAGTCGCGCAACAAATGTGCTAAATGCACGCTACAAATCGAAATTGTTGCAGGCGTTCAAAAAAACAAATGTAACCCCCATTATTCTGCTTGTACCTGCATATAGTTGTTTTTATTCGCGTTGCGTATTTGGAGAAATTCATTGTTGTTTTTGATTTTTTCGCATTTTGCTTTGCTTACGTTTTGACACCAAAATCCAAATTGCGTTAACAAC
The DNA here is from genome assembly GCA_037575425.1 of Anastrepha fraterculus. Classification (NCBI taxonomy): domain Eukaryota; kingdom Metazoa; phylum Arthropoda; class Insecta; order Diptera; family Tephritidae; genus Anastrepha; species Anastrepha fraterculus. The sequence continues at coordinate 19,421 of JAYXIM010049779.1, forward strand.
ACACACAAATAAGCGCGCCGCAATCAAGTGAAATGTTGTCTGGCCTAAACTGGTTATCGGCTTCTACTATAGATTTTCGTTTTGGCCAAGTTGTGCGCACACAGTAGCTGCTAGCTGGCTTTTATCAATTGCGTTAATTAATTTTTAGTGCAAATAAAAGAAGACTCATTTTATTTATTTATTTACTTATTTGCTTTTCTTTCACACAAATTTACAACAAAAGTGCGATTTCGTTAGTTGACCTGGTAAAAATGAAAAGTAAAAAAAAACGTTTGGTAGCTTTAATTTCGCATTTTCGCATACTTGGTGCGCTCTAAAATTGATTGGCATGTCGCCATAGTCCAAGCTGGTCAATCATTGATAGATATCAATGCTTGCAAATTTCATTGCTTTTGTATTTGAAGATATGCAAAACTGCTGCGAAAAATCGTGCACTAATTTTCGGTTTTGGTTTTTGTTCCCGCATTTCTATTTTCTTTCTCGTTTTATGGTGGTGTGAATTTTCTCAAGCAAATTTACTTTATTTGCCGAACAAGAGGAACTAAAAACATGTCTGATCAGTTAGATGTCTAGAATGCTTTTTTATTGCCGTCATTGTCATATCTTTTATACTATCTTGCTTTACATATTATTTTTTTCCATTTATAACTTTATGCTAATCAACTTAATGAAGCTCGAGTAAACTGGCACAGCTCCCGTGGTGGCCGAGCCACCTAATTCCACGCATTGTTAGATGCCTAGCTCTGACCCATTTAGGTATTTGACTTTAAAGCATCACAATCGCCATTTCACAGACGCGCCCAAAAGCAAGCAACTAAAATACGGTAATTTATAATCCACCGGAAGGTATTCGCTTTCAGTTAGTCCAATTTTGTTTTGATTTTTTCTAAATCACGTTTTACAGTTAACAACGGAAGGCTTCTGGCTGCTATACAACTTTTGCCTTTCTGCTATTTATTTTCATAAATAAATTCAAATAGCGATGGTTGTTTGTTCGCTTATCACATTTTTTGTTTTGTCAGTTTTTTGCTTAGAGCGCACAGTGATCAAAGTTCATATGTTCACAATGCGAATTAATTAAAGTACAATTAAATTATCTGATTTATTGCTGACTATAAAAATTACTTGGCACAGTTTGACATTTTTGTAATTTGGAAATTTAGGCGGCTTTTATTTTATAACAAAATATACTTTTTTTCTATTGGATTTGATTTATTACTTATTTGGTAGACAATTTGTTTAAAATCTTAATATTTGTTTCGTGTGTTTTTCATTTCAAAGATAAACTTGCCGTCTGGTCGCCTGGCACTAGTGATTCGCAGTGGGCGAAGCTTCAGATTTGTCATAATACTGCCTTCAGGTCAGCCGCGGGATGGCTCCTGATGTCTCCCTGCAACATCTCCACAACGAGGCTTCCATGCTCCCGCTTCGGATGCCCTCGTAAGCCCAACCCGTTGAAACAGCATATTTCCTGAGCCTACCATTGTATGAGATAGACGATGACACCGTATTGGCAGGGTTTGATGAACTGCTACAACAACAACAATAACCACCAGTGCTCTCCAGTTTACAACAGCCAGATTTATTTTATTATTTATTTTATCTACAGGTAGGGATTGTTTACGGATTATATTTATTCCTGGTTTTCGTTAAACTTTAATTTATGTTTTTGCTTTGTTTGTTGCGAATTATCATCTCACATTAATACAATATAATGGTTACGTATACTAACAAAAAACATTTCAAATGTAATTATTTTTTTATATATTAGGTTGGGGAAAAAGAAATGTCGTATTTGTTTGATTCAAGTCAAATATGACCCGTTTTGTTCGCAAACTTTTTGCTATTTAGAAGGCAACTTCATTATCCCCCCTTTATAAAACCCCCCTCCTTATTTGCAAAAAATTCAGACAACTAGTTTTCGCAAGCCTCTTTTGAGGCCAACTTGGTATCACCAAGGGCGTTTTGAATGGACCGGAAGAGATGATAGAGGACGAGCGTTGTCCTGGTGGAACACAACACCATTCCTATTGACCAATTCTGGCCGCTTCTGGTCAATCGCCTGCTTCAAATGGTCAAGTTGCTCACAGTAGAGGACCGAATAAAGGGTCTGGCCATAGTTGAGCAGCTCATAGTGGATAATTCCCTTCCAATCCCACCAAACACATAGCAAAACCTTCCTGGCGGTCAATCTGGGCTTGGCGATGGTTTGGGCCGGCTCGCCGCTTCTCAACCACAATCTTTTTCACTTGGCGTTGTCGTACGTGATCCACTTTTCATCGCCAGTCACCATCCGCTTCAAAAATGGGTCAAGTTCGTTCCGTTTTAGCAGAGAATCGCCAGCGTTGATTCGGTTAAAGAGATGTTTTTGCGTCAACAGCTTTTTGTGGAATCCAATCTTCTACAAATGGTTCCAAACGGTTTTGTGGTCTACACCTAGTTCCTGACTAATCGAGCGAATGCTCACATGCCGGTCTCTTTGGATAATTTCAACGATTTTATCAGTCTCTACCACAATTGGCCTACCAGTACGGGGTGCATCTTCGACATCTACTACACCAGAACGAAATCGATCGAAGCAACACTGTGCTGTGCGAATCCTTACCCATAAACTTCACACATTTTTGCCGCCGCCTTCGTTGCATTTTTACCTCTAAGGTAGTAAAATCGTAAAATATGACGAATTTCTTGCTTGGTGGACTTCATCTTTGACGACCTATAACTTAACACTGAAACGTACTATCAAAACACTGTCAAAGAGATACTTGTAGTACAGATTGTCGTCTTCAAATCGCCGTTTAGTGTGACCCGATGCAATGAGTACAACGCAAGATATGTTGAAATGTCGCGCTCAATTGACAAAATACGACATTACTTTTTCCACAACCCAATATTTGGGTTAATTTTATAACAAATATATAGAAAAAACCGTCTGGCCAAAAAAGTAGAGCCAGCTTAAATAAAAATATTTACTACTATGGCATGTGTTTCATTGTCCGGACACCTTGCATGGTTTTACAATACTAGAGTTAACAGTTTTTCATGAAAAAGTTGTTTAGTCACAATTATTGAGTAAGAAATAATTTTTTACGCTGTAAAAAAATAAATAAATCTTCTTCTATGGTGCTCAATACCTTATATATACTTACACAAATATTTTTTTGTCGTTAAAAGTCTTTTTATTTATTCTGGTTGTTTCTTTATTGTTTTTATTCACAACCTTACAATCTGGCAAGTTTTCAGTTTTAGTTTTTGAAATATCAGTTATTTTTAATCTCTGTTTTTAACTCAAGCATAAAAAGTCTTTTTGTCCAAAGAAAGTATTATCTTAGCAAGGCTGTAAAAATAGGCGTTAATGATAAACATTTTATTACTTTTTATATACCAGACACTAAACTTTGGTCTATATTATACCCAAGCGTATTGACAAATATTTGTCCAAAATGTAGTGCAATCAATCAAATATTTTCCAAATTAAGAATTCAAGAACAATAAATTTGCATCTTGAACCACTGTGGATAATTGTATTAACATTTTGATTTAATTTAAATATTCAACAATGGCTTTCACAACAACAAATAAAAGATTTCTCTCAACACTTTTATCGACAAGTGTTTGTTAAGAGAAACCACATAAACGTTTTAAATTCGCTCCAACTCTTTGTTTACGTGCGTTTGTTCTTATAACTTTCATTCCAATTTTTGAATTCTTGCAAATATTTTATAATGTTATGGACGGGCGTGTGTGTTAGTCTGAAAAGCAGCAATGAACTGCTTTAAGAATAATACACCAATAAATTTTAAGTCACTGAGATGAACCGCGATGAATCAGTAACAAAAATTAAATATGTATGAAAGAGAAATGTGAATTTAAATTTAACTTCATTCATTTCATAAGCATTTGGAAAAGGTTTTAAATTTGCCATACTTTTTGCGCAGATGAGAATGCTGGTAAATTACCCAATTCAAAAGTTTCTAAAACATAGCGCCATTAGTTCTTTTAAATTGTCAAGTGCTTCAATTTTGGGATGGAGGATATACTATACATACATACATATACAGGTATGTAGAGACCAAGGACCATTTTTTAAGCAATAGTTATAAATACAAGGTGATTTTTTAGAGGTGGAGATTTTTACATATAATATTAGCCACACTGGTTGCTGTGACAGCCAGTTTAACAGTTCTCGGTCGTTTGACGTTATGACGTTATGACCGTCATGACCGCAGCAACGATTGCAAATTGTTCAAATTTATTTTAAAAAATATAGTTCAATTCAAGATGAGGGTACACAAGCCATTGTTGAAGCAGTATTACAACTAGATAATTTAACCATCTGGTGTTATTTACCCGCCTATGGACTCGTGGACCGATAAACCAGAAAGAAATTAAGATTACGGTACGCATCAGTCGCATCAATGCCATAAAATTATATGTCAATTAAAACGGGCTTTATATATTTAAAAGAAAGTAACTCCATTTTTATTAAAACTTAGAATGATTGAACTTAGATTGTTCGATAACCTTTTGTCATTTTTCTGGCAATTTTATAATTCCGCCTCATAGAACTTCTGGCCTTTATTTGCAAAAAACTGCACCAAGTGCGATTTTATAGCCTCGTAATTGCCGAAAGTTTTACCATTTAAGGAGTTCTGCACGGACCGAAACAATTGCTAGTCTGACGGTGCAACGGCACGGCTATATGGTGGATGCATCAAAAGTTCCCAGCCAAGCTCTCTCAGTTTTTGGCGAAAGATCAAAGATGTACTATATGCGGTCTAGCGTTGTCTTGATGAAATATGACACCTTTACGATTGATCAATTATGGTCGCTTCTCGTTGATGGCTGTATTAAATTTGTCCCATTGTTGCCAGTAGACATCCGAATTAATCGTTTGGTTCCTCTGAAGCAGCTCAAAATATACCACACCCTTCCAGTCCCACCAAACTGACAGCATAATCTTCTTTTGGTGAATATCAGCCTTTGAAGTGGTTTGTGGCGCTTCATCATGCTTGGCCCATGATCGTTTTCGATTGACGCTATTGTAAACAATCTACTTTTCATCACCAGTGATAAACCGCTTCAAACACGGATCGACTTCATTGCGTTTAAGATGCATATCATAAGCGTTGATTCGGTTTGTTAAATGAATTTCTTTCAATTCATGTGGTACACAAATATCAAGCTTTTTTACCAGTCCAAGACTCTTTATATGCTTATGAATAGTTAATTTTGTATATATTTACTTCTCTCCAATCTCACGCAAAGTTACATGACGATCCAAATTTAGTAAAGCCTTGATAACGTATTCATCGACATCATTTGGCCGATCTGAACGTGGCTCATCTTTAAGTGAAAAATCTCCAGAACGGAATTTGATCAACCAATTTCGACTATGTCTGTCTTTTAAGCCTTTATCACCATACAAATCACGCAACTTTTTAGCAACCTTTACTGCGCTTTTTCCTTTATGGAAATAATAAAGTAAAATATGACGAAAATGCTCTTTTGTGGGTTCCATATTAAAATTGACGCCAAACTAATTTAAACAAAATTACGCGCACTTTTTTTCTAAACCAAGCTAAAAGTGACTGGAAATGATACTCAGCATGCCACCTATTGACCTCATGGCAGAAAACCTGGCAGCGAAATCCGCGAGGAGGCTAATGGCTGCGGGGGTATTCACCTGCAGAATCTTCGGTCACAGCTCAATAGGAAAGTGGAGCTCAAGTGGCACAGACTACATGACTCCGTACTTTAATTGGGAGAGAAGGTTTCGCACTACAATTGAAGAGGAGGGATGGCACAAAGGCATGAAGCCTGGCCATAGAACCTTTCACATCTATACAGAAAGAACTCAACAATTAATATATACGTGGATAGTCAAGCAGCAATAAGAGCAATAAGCTCATATTGTATTAAGTCCAAAAATGTTCGACGGAGCAGGGAGGCCATAGAAAGGCTAGCCGGAAACAGTAGGCTGCATATCTACTGGGTACCAGATCACAAAGGCATTATGTGCAACGAAATAGTAGATGAGATAGCAAAAAGTGCTGTGAGACTACCATTTGAACAAGAGAACGACATACCAAGACCGCTAAACACAATATACAACGAAATGGACGACCACATGAAAAGGCAAGTGGAAGCTAGGTGGACTAACCTGACCACATGCAAAACAGCAAAAGTCATGTGTAGAACTAACGACAAAAAACTGACTCAATTCGTACTTACGCTCTCGCGAAAGGAATGCAGAACTATCATAGGTATGCTAACAGGTCACAATCTATTGGCTGCACATGCGTACAAGATAGGGATTGCTAACACGGACAAATGCAGGAAATGCAGAGAGGATGTTGAGGAGACTTTAGAACACCTTCTGTGCGTTTGTCCGGCATTATCAAAAACGCGACTAAGATGCCTGGGAGCCCCACTGTTTGAGGGTCTGGAAGACGTCTCAAAAGCGGAGCTCCCAGCCCTACTTAGATTCGCCAAAAGCGCTGACATCCTACATGATGTCTACTTTAGGTATTCATAGAGGTCGGTCTCCATCTGATATCGCTAGGGACCAAAAGGTCTATGCATGGCTTATTGCCAACCAGGCTAACCTAACCTAACCTAAAAGTGACAGTTAGTAACTGTTAATCAAGAAAGTTTTAAGTAGTGAACTGTGTTACATGATTTAAGTTATTTTTTGTCATTGTAACCCTATTAGTGTTATAAAAAACTCGTTTCAACGTCAAATCGAGAAGTACATGGCGTAAAATAAAATAAAAATTTTGAAGAAGAGGAAACGTAAAAATAACAATTTTTTTAGTGAAATAATATAATTTGTGAAGCAATGCAATTGATGATACGAATACAAATGAGAATGAATGTCTCCTATGCACATATAGGTACATATACATACCCTATGATCAGAAAGTACCCGGAATGTTTAAATAAAACAAAACAGAGTTAAATTTCAGGCAAATTTATTTTATCTCCTTCAAAATATGACCCGGCTGAAGCAACACACATGTGCCAACATTTAACCCAGTACTCCATGCACTCCTGGCAGGCCGACGAAGGGATGGCCTTCAGCTTCTTCGTCGCATTCTCTTTGATATCCTCTATCGACTGAAATCTCCTTCGACGAAGTGGTAACTTCAACTTGGGAAACAAAAAAAGTTGCAGGTGAATACGGTACTTGCACCATGGTATTTACTTTGTGTTTGGTCAAATAACCCAGCACAATTTGGGCTCGGTGGGATGGCGCGTTATCGTTATGCAAAATCCACGAATTGTTTGCTCGCATTTCCAGCCGTTTGCGACGTACAGCATCTCTCAAACGCTTCAAAACGGATAAATAATATTCCTTATTGACTGTCTGGCCCGATGGATGGTGCACTACGCCTTGGCAACCGAAGAAAACAGTGAACATCACCTTCCCGGCACTTTTTGATCATAGGGTATATAACAGTGCACAATGGTTTTAAAAAGAGAGGGCGGGCGGCTAACTGATTGTATTTACTATGTACAGAATTCATGAACATATTTATTGTAAGTCAAAAATGTCTGATACGCGTATATTTATATAGTTATAAAATAACTAAAAACAAAAATAAAAGCAGCACAGCGTATGAGTGAAAATCGAGCAAAAACTGAGGAGGTTGGTGTGAAAAGTCGCCTTCCGCATGTCAAGCGAGGTGAACCGACAAACAACATCGTTTGCTTGCTTTTTTACGGCGTATATGGATGTGTTAACACTAATACGCCGATGAGTGCATGTACATACGAGTATTTATTTACTTTTTTAACGTATTATTTTCTTTTAATTTCACAATGTGCTAATTTTTTTTTTGCCTACTATGCTTTAAGCAAATATAAGTGCGCAATGGTGTATAAATTCAAGTGTATTAGTACTTGTATGTATCTATGACGATTTTCCAGTTGCGCAAAAGGTGCGGCATTCGAACAATTCAATTTGAAAAGTTAAATTTATGGATTTTCGGAATTATCAAAATAATATTGTATAAAAGCAAATGTTAATAAGGCATCGTTTGAAATATGTAGGTTTAACAGGTAACAAGCGCGTATTATATGTTGTTGCTTTGAAAATCTGCAAAATGTTAAGCACAACACTTGCAACGAATTGCAATGCGATTGCAGTAGTTACATAAAGTACACTCTTTTTAAAAATTATGTCCGACACAATTTTGATTTGGCTGACATTTAAAAAATTTTTGATCTGGCTGAAATATTTTTTCTATGAACTCTACATCGAAAAAAATATTATTCGAGAATTACAATTTGGTTTTTTGAACTGAGCAAGAATTTAGTAAAATCTATAAGAATAACATTAATTATGAGAAGACGGCAAAAATTGTGCCAAAACATAAATTCAGAAGACAAAACAACGATGGTTCTAAATAGTTGTTAAAGGAACACATAAGTCGACCCGTTTAGAAATAATCGTCTCGGGAGATCAAGCACAAAAACAAAAAGGTAGGATAATTATAAAGAAGACGTAAGTAATTTCCATTTTGAAATAATCATCCCGGAAGACAAAAAAAAAAAACAAAAAAGTCCAAAAAGTAATTGTTAAGTCAAGACAAAAAAAAATAGAAAATTTCTACAGTTTTTCTAAAAGCCACTAAGCAAAGGCAACTTCAGCCTAAACTATGTACTTAGTCATGCCATAAATTCTGTGACAATTTTATAATGCATACGGCGAGAACAAATTCGCAGAAAAAAGGTCCCATATTTTTGTTCATGGAAATGAATGTATCGAGCAAATCCATGCCAAGATTATTTGGAGATGATCTCCACATGAAAGCCTTCCATCGCTCAACTGGTCATCTTTTGACAACGCACTTGAAGAAAATTATACTTGACATATGCAAGTAACTTCTTCGGTGGCACGCCCATAAATTATTCTTTTCACAGATGAGAAAATGTTCACTGTGGAAGATTTGTTTAACAAGCAAAACGACAAAACGTATGCTAAAACTTCTAAAGACGAAAAAAATGTTGTTCCAAGGATTCAGAGTGGCCACCATCCAGCATGGTTTGGTTGGGAGTGTCTTGTAACGGCGTTACATCTCTACATTTCTGCGAAAAAGAGGTTAAGACCGGCGCAAAAGTGTACCAGAAGTATGTATGTCTTAGAAGGCGTGGTGAAGCAGTTGAACAGTACCCTTTTCAATTGCGAGCGTTGGATCTTCCAGCAAGATTTCGCTCCAGCCCATAAGGCAAAAACCACCAAGCAGTGGCTAAAAAACAAAATTCCTCGGTTCTGAGCTGCAGAAGATCGCCGTCTGGAAGTGCGGATCTGAATCGATTGGACTACAGTTTGTGGTCAGGATTGAATGTTGAAGACCGCACAGAAATTTGGAGAGTCTCAAATAATCTTTGGTTCAAGCAGCGACGTCAATATCCATGGGAACCGTGCATGCTGCAATAGCTGAATGGTCTTATCGGTAGGCTTGTGTAAAAACAAATGAAGACCATTTCGAATGAAAATTTAAAACTTCGTTTTTAATGCTTACATGGTTAAATAAAACTAACTTCATTAAAAAAAGTATTATAATTTGATATTGTAAACTTGTAACAGAACTTATGGCAAGACTAAGTATATACTTATAAAGGGTTTTCCAAAAACAGGTGTTATTTTGAACAGCCCGCTATTTCGGTAGATGTCACTTTTAAAGCTGTCATTTTTTGAAATTTGACGAGTAGAAACTACACCATTAATAAAAATGGAACGATACACGCTTAAACAAAGCATTGAAATTATTAAAATTCACTATAAAAATGGTGAAAACTTGGCAGAGACGGTTCGTAAAACTCGAACATGTTTGGGTCATCGTGAAGCACCTCGTCGGACCGCAATACAGAAATCGGTGAAAAAGTTCGAGCTGTTGGGACAAGTTAGTGATGTGAAAAATAAAACCCGTGCACGTTGCTCAAGAACAACCGAACATATTGCTGTTGCAGCCGAAAGTGTTGAAGAAAACCCAGGTTTCTCCATTGCTCGTCGTTCTTTGGAATTAGGCATTCCACAAACGCCATTGTACCGTACTTTGCACAAAGATTTGGGTGTTAAGGCCTATAAAGTCCAGTTAACACAAGAACTCAAGCCGGCCGATAATCAACAACGTCGTGTCTTTGCTGATTGGGTCGTTGAAATGCATGAAAATGATCCGAAATTCCATCGAAAAATTATCTTGAGTGATGAGGCCCATTTCCACCTCGGTGGCTTCGACAGGAAACAAAATTGTCGGATCTGGGGCTCAGAAAATCCAAAAGTTATTGTTGAAAAACCTCTCTATCCTCAACGAGTGACTGTTTGGAGCGATTTATGGTCCGGCGGAGTCATTGGACCTTACTTTTTCAAAAATGAAGCTGGAGCAACAGTTACGGTGAATCGATTGCGCTATCGAGAGATGATTATCGATTTTTTATGGTCGGAATTGGATGGTATTGATCTGGACAATGTTTATGTTCAACAAGACGGCGCTACGTGCCACACAAGCAACGAAACCATTGATCTTTTACGGGAATAACACCTCTTATTGGAAAACCCTTTATATACAGTATTAATATATCTATAATAATAATATATATAACAATTATTTGTAAAAAATTTGTGTAATAAGTTATTCCTACAACCAACTTGAATAATATGTACAAGAACAGGTGCCAAGCAGGCGACAAAATAGAAAGGCTTGAGCCAGATTCTTCACTGCGTCCTAGTGTAGATTGCTTACGGAAATCCATACGGATATACAGTTTGTCAAGAATATCTTTGCATAGTGCAGAAAAAACCGCCGATATGTTCTCCCTCAAAATTAGAACTGTATGTAATATAATAAACCGTGCTGAAAATGAAGAAATACTCGAGTTGAAAGGATCTAAAGGCAGACCAAAAAAAGTGACGCAGCGAATTGAACGTAAAATTATTAAAACTATTTATACTCGTAATAGCCCGCAAAGCAGTACAAGAGGATTAGCTCTTCAAGTGTAAAAAGACTACTGGTTAAAAGTTTCTCATGAAACTGTTCGAAAAGTGTTGCAAACCACTCTTCAAGAGTGGTTAGGAAAAAACCCCTGATATCAGCACAAAACGTTGATAAAAGATTGCGATTTGCCACCGAGCTCATATGTATCACTTCCCACAGAGTACTGGGATGATGTTATTTTCTCAGATGAGACGAAAATGATGCTCTACTACCATGATGGACCCCAGAGAGTTTGGCGTAAGCCTCTCACAGCACTACAAAACAAAAATATTATCCCTACCGAAAAGATTGGAAAACTGTCAGTAATGGTTTGGGGTTGTATATCAACAATGGGAGTGGGTGAAATCAAAATTTTGGACGAAGTAATGACCAAGGAAGTATATCTTGATATTTTAATAAACGACCCGGAAAATTCAAACAAATTTAAATCCAAATACTATCAAGATAATGATCCCAAACATAAATCTTATTTATGCAGGTTCTGGTTACTCTACAACTGCACCAAAGTTATTGATACTCCCTCCCAAAGTCCCAACATTAACCCAATCGAAAATTTGTGGGTTCATTTAAAAAGAAAGGTAAGAAAAAGATCGCCAACTAATAAAACTGAATTAATAAGATTCATCAGAGAAGAGTGGGGAAAAATACCATTGGAATATGATATTCCGAATTAAATCAATGCGCAGTCGTCTTCAAGCGGTAATTGATGCCCAAGGAGAGCATACAAAATATTAACCCCAAAAGACTGCATTTTTTTTTGTTTCCATCAGTTATGCAAAGATTTTTGTGACACTTTCTAAATAGAGTAAACATCTTTTTTTGTTGTTGTTTTTGTAATGTGTGTGTTTATTTAATAACTGTTGGCGCCTAACAGTCGTAGACAAGTACAGTAATGGAGTATGTGTATACATTTTTTGTTTGCTTTTTTATTTGTTGTTGGAATTCTCGATCAAAGCTAAAATTTAAAATTTTTCTTCACTATGCAAAGATATTCTTGAAAAACTGTACATACTAATTCGTTTTGTGTGTAATGCTAACGCTAGCGTGGCGCTATCTACTATTCATCATAAAAAACTCACCTTCGTCTTTGCCCTTCGTCATATCCATTACTTGTAAGTGAATTATGTTACTTAGATAATCACCAACGTGATTCATTAGCTCCAAAGTATACATTTTTGGTTTTTGTATAAATTTAAGCATTTATTATTTATGAATTAATTGAAAGCAAATTTCAACAGCCACTATTAGATTACACTTATAAGATGAAATTTTTTTCTTTTATAAATAAGTTAAAGGCTTTGTCTATATTTTAGAATTATTGGCTTTGCTGATGCTGTTACAAATAGCAATATTAATGATTTTACATTTTTCTTTTGCATTCCGCACCACGTCAACCACAGTCAATCTAAACTATTTCGCACGCGTTTACGCTTTTTTGCGCTTTCGAACGTTTCGTTACAATCCGCTGTATGCCGCTAGTACTTAACTGTGCACAAGTGACCCAATACTACCATACTCTACTGGCGCTTTGAATAAGGTAGCTTTATCGCGTCAACACAAATACACCGATATCAGGTGGACGGATCGTCGCAGAGTGTAATGGGTGCAGCAAAAAGTAGCATATAATTTATAAAATAAAAGTACTTGAATGCATATCACTGAATGTGATAACTTCTTTTATCAATAATTTTAGTTTACTAAATAGATCATACAAAATGTTTTCCTTTTATTATAAGTGTGTATATATTTTTTATAAATTTATTCCAAATAGACATTATATATTTATATAATTTTCGAAAACATAGAAAACAATTTTTTATCACCACACACAACATGCCTCCGAAACGAATAAGCGTAGATTTGCTAAAATTTTAATGCAGCCACATAAAAATACATATCATGTAGCAACGCTGTGTCACGCTTTAACGCTCTCATTAACTCTACTACTCAAGTACGTTTCCATTATCAGCAGTGGAGAGCGTATCCAAATGCTTACAGGCAATTCTATATGTATGTATACTCCTACAAACACTTGAAGATAAGAATTCAGAGCTATTTATCGAAACGATTATTTTCATATGTATGTGTGGATATGGTACACCATGTGTGTTTAAATATGTACATATGTATACTCGTACAGTGACTTTAGCTGTAAAGCTTCAATTTTATTATTTTTTTGATATTTTTCCATATGTAAACATTAGCCGTAGCAATACACACTCGAACTTGATGGGCATCACATATAATATCCAAATACATAATAATAATTATAATATTATACTATGTATATAAGGCACATATTTAACTTACTTAACTTTTCCTCTATTTATATTTAAATTAGATCTGTTCATGTAAAAATTATCCAGTAACTTGCCAGTAACTTAATTTCCAGGAATTCTCTCTCAAAGAGAAAACATTATATATAAAAAACGAGTACATGAACGCAAAACCAGTAACAATTTGCAAGTTTTACGAACAGCTGATTAAATTCCTGGTAAGAAAAATCAGAAAAATTAAAAACATGTACCTTAAGCTGCCTCGTATTAAATTTAAAAAAAAAATACATAAAGCAAAGAAAATGCAAAACAACGAGCTTCTTTCATTTTGTGCACAATAATTTGTTCCATTTCATCATCACTGTCAGATGAAGAACATTTCTTTAGCAACTGCAATTCGCAAATTTTAATTCGTGTTTATTTTTACTTTGCGATCAGCTGTAAATGCAAGTAAAAATGTATCCAGTAAAAACTTGCAGCTTCCCCGTAAAATGAAATGTCATTTCTCACTTTCCCCTACTTTGCAAGTTTTTTGGGTACATGAACACCAAAACGTGATAATTTGTAACAATTGTTACAAACCATTTGCTTCATGAACAGACCTATTGTTGACCGGCATTTTTACGCTGAATATATCTCATGTCACCGGCTAGTATTTCGTAGTTCAATGTGGAAGTGAAAGAATATAAATTTATTTATACATAATGAATTAAAATGAAGTTTTGGACTTATCTTTTATATAAATTTTAATCGAAATAGCTAATGCAAAGTTAGCTCGTGATCGGTCCACTACGTTTGGGCATGAAACGAGAGTTAAATCGTGACCAGTCAACAAAGTAAAAAATTGTGTTATGTTTTAAGTTTTGCATATACGAGTATGTACATATGTATAGTGGCTCACATATGTGTTTTGCATGTGAAAACGATTAAGTAAAGGTTAAAATTTTTGTATTTTTTTAATAATTTATTTTTTTGTTATTTCATCAGTTAAAGGTGCATCTTATATAAATAATTCAGAAACACTTAAAATAATTGTTATTTTAATATAATATATATTTTGTTTTCTACACCATATATATTTTTTTTTTTTTTTTTTTATTTATTTTACATTGCGACTAGTTACAAAGAAAAAATTTTATTAACTAACGAGCAATTTGTTTAGAATTTAGAAAATGAGGTATATACAACAGTTAACGCTAAGGTGTGGTTAGTATATTAAGTCTTTGGGCTTTCTGCGTTTCAGTCTTCTTCTCCAATTAGCTGGATTAGCGAGAATAGTGGCTTCCGTATTGACGTGGTTTTTTAACCTTTCATCATGGGCTTTTGCTATCTTTTTTATCGTGTCTACCACCGAGTCAATATTTAGGTCGCGTTCAAGATCGGAGCTACGGATATACCACGGAGCACCGACTGCACATTTAATAATTTTGTTTTGGAGCCTTTGTATAGATTGAATGTTACTTTGGCTGGAGCAACCCCATAACTGTGCGCCGTAGGACCATACAGGCTTCAGAATTTGTTTGTATACAATCATTTTATTATTGGTGGATAGTGCTGATTCCTTTCCCATAAGCCAATACATATTTCTGTATTTTAATTCCATTTCTTCTTTCTTTTTCTTTACATGGGCTTTCCATCTTAGCTTGGCGTCTAGAGTCATGCCCAGATACTTTGCAGTATTTGAGTATGGAACCTGTCTACCATTTAAATATATTGGAACATATTTGATTTTGTTTTGGGTGAAATTTATATGCACAGACTTGCTTTCATTTAATTTAATATGCCATTTATCGGTCCAGTCATATATTTCATTTATGGCTAATTGTAATTGTGATGTCGATGTGTTTTCCGTGTTTCCTATCGAAAGAATAGCTGTATCGTCGGCAAAAGTAGCTGTTACGCAGTTTGAATTGCATGGCAGATCGCATGTAAAGAGCAAATACAATAAAGGGCCCAGTACGCTTCCCTGGGGAACCCCTGCTTTGATTGGTTTGAGACATGAATATGAATCTTCTTGTTTTACTCTGAAGTAACGGTCGGATAAATACGAATGTCGGATAATACACCATATATAAGAAACATCAATTTTTCCTACAAATTTTTATCCCACCGCCGAACGGCAGATATTTTTTAAGAAAAGGTATCTCACGACAGAGCTGCTTTTGTAGTTCCTCTTTTGTCTTTTAGGGCCGAATGTTATTGGAAAAATGTACACTATCATGTTAATGTTTCATCTTTCATTACATTTAATTAATTCCTTTGAGTTAATTCTCGTTATATATGTAAATTTTTGCCATATTTTTAATTTTTAGGTTTGAAAATTCTTACAACATTACATTCAAATAAAATATTTTCAAAACTCAATATCAAAATTCATTAAAAATAGGCAAGAATATTGCCAGCCATGAACTCTCTGTTCATGTTTCGTTGTACATTTTAGTAGCAACGATAAAACTTTTTTCTAAACTTGAAAATGAGATTGGGCGACAATTTTCATAATAACTTTTTTTCCAGAACAAACCCCACATCGTAAACGTTCGTCCGATCTGGCACTCTAGATCGTTTTAATACATTGATGTTTCAGTTACCATCGAACGCGGTATGAGCTGAATGGTACTCAAACCATACAGCTACGGTGACCCCGTGAGAGAGATCATCTTGGTGTCGATTTATCTTTAAGTGTCGATTTATCTTTAAGTCTCGATTTATCTTTAAGTCGACTTAAGCCCTTTTGCGTTTTTACTTGAGATATATTTTGTATTCCATTTTCGCCGTTTCTGCTTATCTCATTGATACTATCTATACATAACACGTAATCAAATCTTATACTTAGCTCAATCGCCAGTTGTATATAAAAGATCAGCAAAAGAAACATCAATAAAAATATTACATTTATCAGTTGAAAATTGTACCGAGTATTTAAAAATAATTTATCTTACTATGTCCCGCTTTGTTTGTTTACACACATTTGTATTTAATACCTTTTAAGTTTTATTACTTTTCTTTTCTTTGGAAAATCGATAATAGGTGTAAATATGTATTATTGATAAGAATTGTTTTGAAACTGACCGATGGCGACGGTATGACGGGAATTTCAACCAGTCCGATAGGTTTTATGGGTGTGTATGAAAGGAGATTTCGTTATAAAAAAAAGTTAGAAACTAAGTTTTCTTTATGCTCTGCATTTATAAAATAAAGTTCCAAAATATGTATGTAAAAATAAACAAAGATATAAAAATTTATAGAAATTTGGCACGAAGAAGAGTAAAGAAGAATAATTACGATTACAAAAGGTTTTTTAAAGCCTACAAAACTCGGCAGAAATTTATATTGAAAGTGCAATCAGATCTTTCGGAAATGAAAATATAGAAAGAATAAAATATCATTGGGATCTGATTTTATTGTTCCTAAAAATGATACATTTTTAAGAAATCTACGTTTTATTGGGTTATTTTAAAAAATTAAGCGTTTACATTTTTTTTTTCATTTTTTCTTACATCCAAAAAAAATATCACTTCTTGTCTCACACTAAATTCAATAAAACTTCCATAATATAATATGTCAGATCTACAGCGTTGCATTTTCGAAGATAAGCTAATATGATATTTAACTTGTTATGTAAACCTTT
>JAYXIM010049780.1:0-43272 GCA_037575425.1 Anastrepha fraterculus
ACGTGACGAATTTCCTAACATTGTGTTTTCTGATGAAAAAAATTTCCCAATTAAGTAGTTCATAAACACTCAAAACGATCGAGTTTACTTGACCGAACGCTCATATGAGAATTTGAGCCTACGTATGGCCACTCGAAGCAATTTCCCATCGCAAGTAATGGTTTGGGCCGCAGTGACCGCTGATGGACGCTCTCCAATCGTTTTTATCAAGCCTGGTGTCAAAGTGAATGCGACTTATTATCGGGAAAATGTTTTAGAAGCTGCTTTAGGGCCGTGGACACGCAAACATTTCGGTCGTAGACCATGGACGTTCCAACAGGACTCGGCATCGTCTCATAAAGCTCGTGTGAACCAAGAATGGTTAAAAAATAAATATTTTTTATGAGGAGCTTTTTCATGGCAGAAATACACTCGGAGGTTTGCCATTGCCTGCCGAAGGGTGACCGCTATTAGAAAAAAACGTTTTCTTAATTTTGATCATTCACCGAGGTTCGAACCAACGTTCTCTCTCTGAATTCCGAATGGTAGTCACGCACCAGCCCATTCGGCCACGGCGGCCATTTTTTTATTAATTCGCTAATTGGCATAAGTTATAAAGAATGGAGACTCAATGCTTTAATACAATAGATATATGTAGAAACTTATTGATTTCATCCGTACATCTACTAGAATTTGTTCAGCTTCACTTTTTTGACTGACTTTTTAGCCCCCATGGTCACTGAAACTTGAGCCTGTGACACAATGAAGAGATTGAAAATTTTTTTGATTATTTCAAAAGTGCCACTGCCCAACACTGAGAGACACTGAAGAGATTGAAATTTTGTTGATTATTTCAAAAGTGCCACTGCCCAACAGAGAACAAGGAGAAATAATAAAGCATACAATGAACTTAAAAAGTAAATCGAATGGTGCCATGAAAATTTGAAGCAGTTAACACAATACGCTGCCTAGCACCAATTATTGGGACTTTGCTGAAAAAACAAATACTACAGCACCCTTGCTCAAACAATTACGACATGATGATGGGGAAGTCAACGAATAAGAATGTCAACTTTATAACTAATTTACATATTGTATGTACAACATTTTGGCTATCAGAGTGAAGGAAAGTCAATCCGCAACTATTAAGTGGGCGCCAAAGCAAAAATAAAACAATAACAATAATTTTACATTATCAAATCTATTAAAATTTATGTTTAGGTTACATGGTTAAATATCGACTGAGATATGGTGCTAAATAAATTGTTTTCCATTTTATAGCAAAATAAGCAACACTGCAACACGAGAAAAATGCAAAAAACCGATTTGTGACAAACAAGTTAAATATCTTGGAGTGATACTTGACTCCAAATACCATTTGAAGCTACACATTGAAAATAGGGTAAAGAAGGCCAGTATAGCCTTCTACTCCTGCAAATCTATGTCCGGTAAAAAAAGCGGACTAAAGCCACAGGTCGTGCTATGGATATACAACGCAGTGGTTTTGCCAATTTTAACGTATGGATGCCTGGCTTGGTGGGAAGCGCTTCGCAAGAGCTATAATATCACTACACTGGGGAGGGTGCAAACGACTGCATGCATTGCAATCACCGGAGCATGTAAGCCCTTGTCCCAGTGCTGCCCAGAATGTCGATCTGCACTTACTTCCCATGGCATTTTCTGTTATTTCCATCGCAGATCAAAGTGCAATCAAGTTAAAGGAGGTTGGCCTCTGGAGGCAATCTCTCAAGGGACATGGTAGCATTTCCGAGCAGTTAACATCGTATATCCCCGAACTTCGAACAGATCTCTCTATCGGCAAACTAGAGCAGGATTGGATCGAGGGGAAAATCTATACCGAAGTTTGCACTTCTGTCTTCACTGACGGTTCCCAGATGGAATCGGGAATCGGAGCAGGGGTTTTCTCTAAATCAGCCAATTAATCTATCTCCTTTACACTGCCGAATATTGCTTGTGTTTTTCAGGCAGAAGTCTTTGCCATCCTGCAGGAATGCAATTAAGGCTCTGGCGGCACCATGGTGCAGAACGAAACTAGTAAACTCCTGTAAGGAGGAGATCAAATCTCTTGGCTGTGCAAGTAACATTTCTCTGATCTGGGTTCCAGGGCATAGAAACATGGAACAAGGAAATGAAATTGCTGATGAGCGTGCCAGGAAGGGGACTGAATTGTCCTCAGAGACATCCTACCCGATCATCGGCATCCCCCTGACAGTTGTTAAAGGGGAACTCCACAAATTATTTCTCAGGAAAGCGCAGAAAAGATGGAGCTCTACTTTTTCATTTGATATTTCGAAAACCCTTTGGCCCCAGTACAATATACGGAGGGCTCAGAAAGTCCTTTGGACTCCTTGGCATTCAATTTCCAAACTCGTAGCTGTGTTTACTTTTCACTGGACGATCAGCACACACGCAGAAAAGCTAGGTTTACCATTTAACCCCCATTGCAGAAGCTGTGGGGACCTTTCAGAGAAGGAGACTGTTGAGCACTTTCCCTGTAAATGTCCGGGTTTGGCAGCTAGTCGATTAAGGTCGCTGGGTGCTCCTTTCTGGGGCAGTGCGCCAACCTAAAACCCATCAATCTTCTCCATTATATCAACAGCTCTGGCTGAATGCAGATATCTTCCTATTGGAGGTCTCATAATGGTATCAAAAAGGTGCTTTAGTGTTACTTGAGGAGCCAAGACTGGCACTTCAAACATTTCACCTACCTACAAGATGGCGCCTCGAACCATACTGCAAACAATTTTCCAAACCTGGCTATCAATCAATGTTTCAAAACTTTTATGTGACTGGCATAAAGTTCAACAGAATATCTGTGGGCATACAAGAAGCGTCATTTGTCTCAGAATCTAAACGTACTATAAAATATGCATGAATTGTAGCAACGGGTTCAGATGGAGTGGGCAAATATATCCCTTGAATTATTAAAAATTTTGTGGAAAGTATGGAAATAACGTTATTTAAAATAGAGGTTTATGGACCAAGTATTAATATGTGTCTGTACGAGGTAAGCCACTCGGAGCGCAAAACAAAACAAAAGGAGAATTTTAGGTAGATATATTTTGGTGTATAAATGTTGTTGGTACTATGGGTATAACAAATGTTACCACACTATTTACTTTCAGTAAACATGTTGACGGGTTTGCTCCCCACTATAAATACACAAGTATATGTCATGTTTTAGTACTAATTGAAGCTTTGCAATAAAGCTTCAATATCTATACATATGTACACATGTATGTACTTTCCAAGTACGAATTAGTTTTTTGAATGCTCATACTTCAGCATAGCATACATACACACACAACCGTTCATACATAATTATGTATATACATACATATATATGCAGAAATATTACATCCAGTCGGCCAGACAATTGCATAGTCACACAGCTGGTCAATAGCATAGTAGCCCAACCCATTCGGTGCTGTGCTCATCCAAGCTTAACGCATAAATAATAATAATTGAGATATTCGCTGGAAATGATGATGGACGACGATGACTACCCGCGCTGCTATTATGCATATATATATGTACATATATATGCATGTTTGTTTGTATAGAGTTCATGAAAATATTTATTTTATAGGATGACTTGAAAACTGTTATCAATAATTACTTTATATTTTTTTTATATTTAGATACAGTTTTAACTTGTAGACCGGTGATGTGACTCATTAATTCATGGGGCCTTTGTGCGGTTGAGCTATGCTTACACGCATACAATGACATCGATGTGGTTATGGAAACAAATACATGTAGATGCAAAAAAATAAAACAAAATGTCGCCATACGGCCACAGAAGGAACATACATATGTAGTATGTTTGAAATTAAATTATTCAGTGCGAATTTCATTTTTAATTTTTTTTTCTAATTATTACTCTCCATTGATACATACGTATATACTATATAAAAATTTTGAATAAGATATGTACACACATACAAATATTAACATATGAAAATAAAGTATGCAAGTAGCTCTCTCGCTATACAATCCCCTTATTCACTCAGCATTTGCCCTGCTGATCTTAGCATGATCTACGGCGCTTGTACCTTGCGTTATATATGGCATGCATTTTTTTTGAATTTCTTAACATTTTTTTAAGTATGACATTTTAAAATTCCATAGGCGTTTACAGAAATCAAGTTCATTTCCAATGTCAGTTGGTTGTAACCTTTTTTGCTAGATGTCTTTGGGAAATCAACGCCTCCACTAATTTTTCTGACACTTTGCTTTGTTATATTTTCGCGATTACATTTATTTGCCTTACATTTTTGCTGATTTTTTCTTAAAGTCAAATCGAATTTTTAAAAGAGTAGTTTGAAGGTTTAATATACATATGAGGTGTCAGAGTTCTAGGTGGTACAGTACTGCCTGCTAAACTTGCGTACCAAGTCTTTCAAGAGATTTCTCAAATAAAAGTAAATATACACACATACATAGGTACCTCTCAAACATCATGAAAATACATATTCATACATACATACATATGCATGTGCATATGAGCACACAAAATATTTGAATCAGAACAAGAACGTCTGTTGATGGAAATTCGCGTGACTTCATTTTAGTAGTATCTCGCGCTTTCTTTTTTTGGGAACGTTTTCTGCTTAGAAAAATACTTAGAAAAATGTTTTAATTTTTTGAAACGATTATTTGTGTATAAATAACATTGTATGTTAATGTGGCCTTTCGCAACTCTGTGATTGCTTTTCAAAGAGCTGGGTTGCAATTTTTTCTTTTTGACATTATTGAATCATTGCAACTAAAGTAAAGCGTACTGTATGAGCACTCCAGATACTTTATTTTTTACTTATTTACCAGTTACAATATAAAACAGAAAACAGTTCCAAGCTTTTTGGACAAAGACCGAATCGTTCTTCAGTATATGTGTATGTATTCCTCACACAAATATCAGGGCTCCTACTAAAACAGAAAAATTAATGCGAGCCATTCAAGAGAAATAATAATTGATTAAAAATAAAAAAAAATAAATAATTGGCGCGTACACTTCTGTTAGGTGTTTGGCCGAGCCCCTCCTCCTATTTGTGGTGTGCGTCTTGATGTTGTTCCACAAATGGAGGGACCTACAGTTTCAAGCCGACTCCGAACCGCTATTAGAAAAATGTTTTTATTAATTTTGCTCTCACCGAGATTCGAACCAACGACCTCTCTGTGAATTCCGAATGGTAATCACGCACCAACCCATTCGGCTACGGCGATGGTTGATTAGTCCAGTCAAAAGAAGATTTAACTAAGTAATTTTAGGAGTATGCGAGTTTATGGTTTTATTATGTAAAGCCCATCACTGTGAACTTAAGTTTGAGTTTTCGGGGTCGGGGGTTGTGTCCCGCGGCCGCCATCTTAGAAATAAGGGTGCAACTGGTTTTTTGCGTTTATCTCGTGAATTCCGAAAGTTACGAAAATTTTGTAAGATACTTTTTTGTAGATAATAATATTATCTACAACTTTCATTCAAACCTTTTTATTGTAAAATTAATAATAAAAAAGTTATAAACAAAATTACGCGAAAAATTAAGGGATGCATTTTTCTCAAGCGTAATAACTTTTTTTTTATTGATTTTATGGAAAATATACATCAGAGCTTTTTTATAGAGCCTTCTTTTGTGAACATTTTTGTCCATAAGCTTTTTTCCCTATCTTTATTTAGTCTTATGATTTTGAGCTGCTAAGCGGAGCAACCATTACATTAGCGAAGCGCGTACATGATTACACAAGCCGACAAAATTTAACCAACATTCAGACCTAGAAATCAAACTATATATTTCCGAAGGTTTATGATGCGCTGAATCCAAATCTGGCCTCAGAATTGCTCTATCAGTTTTCGAGATATCCTAACCTAAAAGTGCAAAAAACACCGTTTTTGCCCATATTTGAGGTTATGTAGCCTTGCAGATGTTTTCTTTCACCAAAATTAAAGGATGACATCTTTAAATACAAGCCTTCTTTTTTCAAGTGGCGTTGAGTTTGCTCAAATATCATTTTTTTTTCGCTGAGATATCGCATTTTGAAATTTTCATGTTTCTAAATTTTCCTACACCTGAAAATCGATTGAGATAACATAGACATGATATAGTCGATTACTAATTTTCTTGAATTGAGTCTTATTTTTCTTAAAATTTTGTCTCACACCATAAGTGTGCTAACTCACCAAACCCCTACACTATCTAACCCACGGGTACCGAGTCAGACACAGCCCAACCCCTAGAAACCACCCCTACCCTACCGCAACCAAAAAACAGTTGCACCCTTATTTCTAAGATGGCGGCCGCGGGACACAACCCCCGACCCCGAAAACTCAAATTTAAGTTCACAGTGATGGGTTTTATATAATAAAACCATAAACTCGCATACTCCTAAAATTACTTACTTGGCTATTTTTTTTGTCTCTTTTGACTGGACTAGATCGCATTTCAATGAATTAGATCACAGCAAATATATTAAAGCGTAAAAATTACCGTTCCTGCGGCATCGTACTCGATAAAAAATGCGCATACATGGTTGCCAACACATCGGTCTAAAATATTTTTTAGCGCCTGTAAGTTAATTTTATGCTTTGATTAGTCGTCCTTTTACTACATATACGGAATGCATTGGCTAATAATGACTTTACATGTTTTCTCCACATGACATTTCTCGGGCCTTATCATTTGTCGCTTGCCATTTTTACCTTTGTTTTGTTTATTGGGTTAGGGAATAGGTTAATAGCATTTTTATATTTTCATTTATTTTACAACGATTTGTTGCTGTTCGGCAAAAGATAAGTATTCATTCGATAGATCTGTTTCTGCTCTACAAAGGTATGTATATTAATGTGGGAAGACGTCTGGTATCACTGTTGGTGAACAGGAAGAGCGAAAGTGAAGTTGTATTTCGGCGGCCGAACGAAGAAGACGAAAACGACGAGTGGTGCATCAATCAGTTTTTTTCTAAAGAATACAAACTAAATTTTATCTTGTACTTACATTTTTACTTTCATAATTTCTAAATAAAACAATTAGTGAAACATCGCAGATGGCGAGCGTTACCGTGACATGCTCAACGAGTTTTTGTTTCCAAAAATTGAAGAGGATGACATGGACGACATTTGGTTTCAACAGGACGGTGCAACTTGTCACACTGCCAAAGTTACACTCGAACTTTTGGCTACCGTTTTTGAATTCCGATATCAATTGGCCACCTCGGAGCTGTGATTTAAGCCCGTTGGACTATATTTTGTGGGGAGCTGTTAAGGACAAATGCTATGCGAACCATCCAGAGACGATTGATGCTTTAAAACACGAAATCGAAGTTGCCATTCATGAAATTGGAGCCCAAACAATCGAAAATGTGCTTAAAAATTGGGTTGATCGAATGGCCTACTGTAAAGCCAGTCGTGGCAGTCATTTGAACGATATTATTTTTCATTCATAAATGACAATGTTCAATCTTCAAAATAAAAAATAAAAAGTTTGAAAAAATATATATTTTTTTTTTTTTTTATATTTTTATATACATCTGTCCTTTGACATTAAGTATGTTGTTTAACAATTTGGTCAGGATTTAGTTTTCTTTTTTATAGAAAACGCCAATTTTACATGGCCTACACCCTATATATGCATTACTCAACTACCAATAACAATTCAAATTTCTTTTATTACGTAATTTATTTTTTCATTAGTTATTTATCATGCAGCCAAAATAACATTAAAAAATGTAAAAAAATTTTATAAAAGTTCACCAACAATTTAAGACTATCTCAAAAATTTATCTCAAAATCTGCATACGCGTTACTTTAGTTAATAGTACCAGCGTAAGGATTTACAATTACGGATGGACTAACAGGGCTTACTACTCGTACTATTAAAAAAGCTACGTTTCGAAAATAATAGTTTCCACAGTACTGGTCCGAAAATTCCTGCCGAATATTGACTAGCCATGAAGGTTAGAGTATCATCGAATTTCTGATGGTAAGCTGCCGGCACTAGGACGATTGCCGGATTCATAGAAGCGCCAGTCCATTGACCCTGCAGGCCAGTAGCCAAAAAATAAAAGAATTACCTATGTATGCAATATATATATCGAAAAATTATTGGCACACTACTTACACCAGCTAGCGAGCAGGCCGCCACTAGGAATCCAATACGCAGTGAAACCGAGTCTAAATAAGATGAATTCCGCGCATCCCAAAGAGCGCACCAACCGAAGATTAATGTTGTAGTCAAAACTAACTCTATGACAAAAGTTTGATCCCACGACAAGTTACCATTGGGTTTCACCAGACACAAATCATTATTTATAGAATCTGAGGGTAGCATGGCGGTCAGTAGAAAGAAACCAGTCAGAGCTCCAAGAAATTGTGCGACCATGTAAATTAAAGCCATTTGCAGCGAAATGTATCGCATCATATAACAGGCGAGGGTGATGCATGGATTCGCATGCCCACCAGAAACGAAGCCGAAACAATGTATTATTATCATGACGACGAGTCCATATTGCAATTTTGGCATCTCGCTACCATCCGCACAGCCCAGACAACTAAGCGAAACCAAAAGTGCTGTAGCACTGAATTCGCCTAGGTAGCGCATCAGTATCATAAATTTAATAGCCATAATTGTTCGTTTTTAATTTCCTTTTTTATTTTTGTTTTATTATTTTTCGATTATTACGAATTATACAGGTGCAAGAAAATCGCGAATTTAATTGAGACTGAAACTTTTTTTCTTCAATAAATTCATTTATTTATTGTTTAGTTTTTGAAACGAGAATTTAATTTGTTTAGAAAAATTTTAGTGTCAATTTGATTTTTAACAGCAAAGGAAAAGCAGAAAATTTAGATCGATTTCTTTATGGGAAATGAAAAGTTGCTAAACGATTACAGCCTTGGCTAAAGTATTACGCACCCCATTAATTACTGAATTTTTCATTTAAGAAAGTAAAGTAATGATCTTCTATTAATAAATCGGTACAAATAAAAGGAATTAGTGATAAAAATTTAATATTTGGTAGTCCACCTTTTGCTTTGATAAGGCAGAAATCCTTTGGCCATGATTTATCTGAAGTTTTAAAATAGCCCACATGTCCACTATGGGGTATAGCTCTGGAAACCGTGCTGGCCAACCCAGCAAAACAATGTTATTGTATCTCAACCAACGCATCGCAGTCGCTGATTTGTGACAAGGAGCAAGTTGTTGGAATTGAACTCTATCTAAATTATATATGGTATACACCGAATTCTGTTTTTACACGGTTTGAAAATAAAATATTTTTAATTTTTTACACGAATTTATTCCATTTAGCACGATTTAAAATTTTTGGTGCTTAAATTTTTTTTTAATTTTTGCAAAATATTATATGTTCATATCACAAATTTAGGGGATTTCCCCTTTTGTGCATACAAGCAAATTTACTGGTCAGAGCAATTGAAATGTGTTAATATTTTGTGAATTATCAATGCAATCAGACGCATTTGGTAAAGAATTTTTTTATTGGCAAATTTGTTTTTCCAACATTAAATTTAACTCATTAAGATAAAAGGTAAGCCGCAGAGGGCGGTTGCGGGTGCAGAGCTCTGCAGCGGGGGGCAACAAAGTCGCGTGTCCACTCACGGGTGATGCGCAGGCCAGAGCACCTCCGAAAGTGGCACCAGCCATTGCAAGAATTGCATTGGACTGTAGTCAGGTTCCGAGGCGCTCTGGTCTGACACACGGAGCAGACTGTGCGGGGGACCAAGAGCTGCTGGTTTGTCCCCGCACTGGGGTAGGAGCAGGAGGATTGGGGTCGTTGGGGGAGTTGTGTTGCTCAAGCGGCTCCTTACCGTTTAGATGTTGTTGGTGACGGCAGTTTTAAGTGCCGGCACTGAGGGCAGTAACGCCGTTGAGGCAGGGCGCCAGTAACGCCGCCTGATGGCGGGAGCAACACGTGGCCACATACCTTGTGGAGCGCTCCCTATGATTCTTAAGGCCTGAGCAGGTCTGGAATATGATACACTAGACAGGGCTAGTTTACTGGGGCGACAGCCCTTGGTCGGGAAAAACCCGAGTCATTCCGGTAACGTAGAACCGGCTGCCATGGGAATGTGTATCTGAGGTCTTTGGCTCTGATGTGTTAAGGTACTTGACCACCTTGGAAAGCTAAAAAGTACAACATATTCAATAATTTTTTTTTCATGTTCTGTATAATATATTAAAATAAATTTTTTTTTAAATTTTTATTTAGAGCTTATATAATACAAAAAAAAATTGATTTATTAAAATTTCTTTTTTTAACATATATCCAGGAGGCGCCAAAGTCGAGGCCTGAAGAAAATCATGTCTTGCGGCGGACAGTTAATCTTAGAAATGGTAATTCTAAAACAAAAGAGAGAAACAAAATATTTTCAAAAGGAAGGTTCCTTGCGTGAGAATTTACCACAAACTGACAAAAAAAAAATAAAAAAAAATGGCGGATGTTTGAAAAAAAGTTAAGAAAACACCCCTGTTTTTCACAATGTTATGCTTAAAAAGCAATACTTTATTAACTTTTTTTTTGCAAAATGTGGTAAATTGGCATACAAAACATCTTAACAAATAAAACAAGACCAAAATCATTAAAATCGGCTAAGCAGTTTCGGAGATAAAGTGTCCGCCATTCGAAAAAAAGTAATTTCTGGAAAAACGCGTTTAAAGTTAAAACTTGCTATTTTCTTTCCGCTGAGTCAGCAAGTAATGAGTACAGGATGCGCCTGCACATTTTCACTGATTTCACTTTGTTAGAATTCGAATTTAAAAAAACAGTTTCGGGTGATGATTTTTAAAAGTATAAGGATTGAAAAATGTAAAAAAAAAAAATTTAATTTTTTGAAACTTATAAGGTGGTCAAGTACCTTAAGAAGCGACCACCTTGGCTCCTTGGCACCACAAAATCTACTCAGATTTCTTCAGAGGTCGAGTAGATTTAAAAAAAATTAAAAAGGGAATCCGAGTGCAGTACAATGGATTTAATTGTGTCTGAAGTCTGCACTTGCTAGTCTGTCCCGACGAAAAAAAAGTCTCGAGGCGCAGAAAAAATCCTTTGCCCGCGAGGGGGCCAAAATACCTGCAAGCCACATTCGGCCAGCTTGCGATTCATTTCTGGACCGTCTGAAGGCCATAGTCAAGGTAAAAGGTATTCATATCGAGCAAAAGTAAATTGATTCTTAATTTTGTATTATTTACACATTGTTTACTTTCAATTGAATAAAAGTAATTTTTCAAACTAAATGTATGGCCTTTTTAATTGGTTTCACTTCGAGTGTCGGCACCTGTACAAGCTTTTCATAGAAGATCGAGAAGATGTGAATAACGACGCTCCCTCTGGACACCTCAGCACAGCAACAACCGATGAAAATGTTGAGAAAGTGAAGAAAATTGTTACGGAGAATCGTCGAATCTCAATTAGAGAAGTTGCTGAGGATGTCGGCATATCGGTTGGCTCATACTATGCAATCTTTTCGGAAATTTTGGGTATGAAGCGTGTGGCAGCGAAGTTCGTTCCAAAATTGCTGAATTTTGACAAAAAAGCAACGTCGCTCAGCAATTGTTGAATGACGTCAACCATAATTCAGATTTGCTTAAAAGAGACATAACTGCTGACGTATCATTGGTATATGGTTATGACACCGAAGCCAAAGCTCAATCAACCCAATGGAAGAGTGCAGGAGAGCCAAAACCAAAAAAAGCACGCCAAGTTCGATCAAATGTCAAGGTTTTACTCACTGTTTTCCTTGATTACCATGCGTAATGTATCAGGAGTTCTTACCACAAGATCGTACGGTAAATAAGGAGTATTACCTTGAAGTTATGCACAGTTTGCGTAAAGCAATACGGAAAAAAAGCCCGGAATTGTGAAAAAATGCATGGCTTTTGCATCATTATAATGCACCTGCTCACTCATCTTAACTTGTGAGAGATTATTGTCCAAACAGTTATCCACACAGTCCACACAGTTATCATGACCCAGCCACCGTATTCATCAGATTTGGCCCCTGGCCCCTGTTCCCCAAGATTGAAGAGACCCATGAAAGGACGGAGTCTTGCGACGGTTGAGGAGATAAAAACCATAAAAACTTACCAAAAAGTACCATACCAGAACTGCTTCGAGGATTGGAAAAAACGCTGGCACAAGTGTATTATATCTCAGAAGGACTGCTTTGAAGGAGATAAAGTAGAAATTGATGAATAAATATTTTTTGAGAGAAATAAAAATTCCCCTTATTTTTTGAAACCACTTCGTATTCAGTTTTTATCTTTTAACTCAAACATACCACAATTGTAAATCGAAATGATACACAACAACAAATTGTTGTGGAAATATTCACTGAAGACCGGTTGAGCGGAAGCAAGAATACCTTTTCGTGCAAATAAGAGAAAAAGAAATCCAAGACTACATAAACATAATTTCAACAAAGAAGAGAGGAAGTGGCTTACATAACCCGCAATTGCATAGATCACTTAAGGATATATATGTATGTGTGCCGGAAATGCAGATGGTTTTAGTTTCCTTAACCTAGGATAACAATATTCTGCAAGCAGGCAGATAGTCAATACGGCCAGGTAGAGACACAAATTGGTGTGATAAATTTTCAGCTTGTCACATCCTGCAATTATGCAAACAATTACGAAAACAGTACATTGCTCGCCCACGAAGTGTGACGACTAGACGCTTGGTGCCTGCAACAAGGTTTGCAGCAATTGGCGATAAATGAATTATGTACATACATCTGCACGTGTGCATGCGGATGTTCCGGTCAGCATGCGTATTTGGGTTACAAAATTCAATTAAACGCTTAGCAAAGTTAATGATGAATTTATTTTCGCAGGAGATGAGTTGAAAACATAAGCAAGGATTCTAAAAAAGTTAGGAAAGCTACATATAGGCACAAAGAATTATGAAAATGAAGACAGAGAAGTTAGGAAATCACTATATTAAGGTATTCCATAATTTTTTTAGTTTCTGACGCTACTAGCTTAGATTCGCTGGTGAATGAAACTCTCCTTCATGTCCTTCCTAAAACTCTGGCGGTATTTTTTCGCGTTCTAAACCACAAACGTTATTCGCACAATTAGTCATATTGTACTCACAACATACATACATACATATATATGTATATAGTAAGTATCAACAAAGGGCGACTCCTGGGCAGCATTCGCAACAGTTCCAACAGTATTAACTTTGTCGTTGGTTGTGTATTTTCCTTCTCAACATTTTTAATTTTTTTGTATGTACATATGTACATGTCAACAACCTGTTTTCGTATACCCTATAGCTGCATTTATCCACATTTCGGTCTCTGTATGTATGTACAAATGTGTGCATGCTTTTATTCGTATAACATACAGATGCGCATGCATTCCGGTAGGGATTTACACTTTTATGCATGAGCGATTCGCCCATATTCACACGTTCATACATACGTATACATATTTAATTTGTTATACCTCTCTCTGTTAGACGGCCGTTGTTACATTTCCTCACTGCCTGCTTATTTGCTCGGATTTAATTACATATGTATGATGTGTACGTATACTTGGTATATTTTTTTCTAATTCTCTTATATCATACTTAAGGATCTCTATACTCATACTCATACATATATGTATGCCTGTAAAAATATATTATAAATAAAATGTTCAAAAATACAATGACTCTTTGTCCCAGGTAGTTTGGTTGTTGTAGTTGTAGCTGTATCCCAATCCCTGCTAAGCGCGGTGAAGTCACCGGTCGTCATCGTCCATCCCATCTAATGATAGGCCCAAAAAACAAGCTGTATCGAGATAAAGGGTTAATTAATGACTAGCTTTAATGGGGCACGGGAATAGGAGGTTAGTGTCGCACGCGGTACTTGTGAAGTCGTTTTACGCTGTATTTTGTTTGTGGTATATTTATTCTCTTTAAAGTAAAGGGCTGCACGGGTTCACGACAATATGATAGACGTTCACCTGGCCCCGAAAATCAGCTAAATCTAGAATCCAGAATGTTATTTTGCTGTTATGGAATGGCCAGCTTAGCTTCCCGACCTCAATTCTATAAAAAATCTGTGGGGGACTTAAAAAGGGAGAGAGAATGCCAATTAACAATTTTGGGAAATTGTGCCTGACGATTGCGAACCAGCGACAATGCCCCGCCGTTGTGCTGCCGTAAAAAAAATTGGGAAATGCAGCTAAATATTATATTAGTTACAACTGTGTATCTGCAAACTTTATTAGTGAAGTTTTTCTTTAACTTTTTAATAAGCTTGATCAGTATAAGTAATTTTTTGACCGACTATGCTATTTTAATATAATATTATCCCTATATTTTGTTATAAAAAGTTTTGTTGAGCACACGAAATATGTTGTGAGCCATTGTATGATACAACTTCGAAACGGACCGAATTTAGCCTTCCTTATTCTTTATTTTTACTGCACTTTGAACAGGTTTTTCACTCGTATATTGACCCTGCCCAATTCCGTCATTTAATGCACCAAGGGAAACTGTATAAGTAGGGGCATTTAAAATTTTAATAATAAAAAAAAAACATACGAGATTTTTTTGTTTAATCTTTTTCGATGTCACTGCGTTAGTCGGCATAGCTTCAAAAGCAAATGCTTTCATTTTAACATCTGTAATTCAGAATTATTACGTTTACCTATGGAAATTATGATTCAAATTGCATGCTGAGAACGATAATTATGTTTGTGATTTCGATTTAATGTGATTGGTACAAAAGAGGAAGGAAATAAGTATTACAGGTAAATTATTGTAATACTTAGTCGCAGTCAGTTTGGATATGTATGTATATAAAGGATAAGTTATTAATTTCAAAAGTTTAAGTTATATACAGGGTTTGATTGAAAAGTAATGAGCCTTCCCGCGCGGAGCGTCTGCCAAGCGATCAACCGAATCGGCTCGTGGGGGAAAATGATCGTTGGACTTTCCCCTTCCACTAGAAACCGGTCCCAGTTCGCTGGCAACAGCGGTGCAGTCAACATCGCTCCGCGCGTGAAAGCTGTTTTAAAAGTGTGTTAGGATTTTGCAGTGGCGAGCCATGCTGATCATCTTTTTCGACTTTCGAGGCATCGTCTACAAGGAGTTTGTACCTCCAGGAAGCACTGTACACGCGGCATTTTACAAAGAAGTGCTTCTTCGGCTGAAAAACCGCGTCGCCCGGGTCCGGCCCGACCTCGTCAACAATTGGACCCTTTATCACGACAATGCGCCGGCGCACACCGCCTTCCTCTGCACCTCTGCATTGGCCAAGATGGGGGTTCCGGTGCTTCACCACCCTCGCTACAGCCCAGACCTGTCCCCTCCGGACTTCTTCTTGTTCCCGCGCCTGAAAATAAAGCTGAAGGGGAGGCGTTTCGACTCCATCGAGGCGACCCAAAAACTGTGACAGCCGAATTGAACGCGATTGCTGCGGATGAGTTTAAAAAATGTTTCCTGCAGTGGAAGGACCGCCACCAACGGTGTATTGACGCTCAAGGGTCCTATTTTGAAAATATTAGTTGTATAAACCAAAAGGTTTAATAAAAGTGCTTACAAAAAATAAGGCTCATTACTTTTCAATCAAACCCTGTATATATATATAATTGGCGGGTACACCCTTTTTGGGTGTTTGGCCGAGCTCCTCCTCCTATTTGTGGCATGCGTCTTAATGTTGTTCTACAAATGGAGGGACCTACAGATTCAAGCTGACTCCGAACGGCAGATATTTTTATGAGGAGCTTTTTCATGGCAGAAATACACATTCGGAGGTTTGCCATTGCCTGCCGAGGGGCGACCGCTATTAGATTCGATTTAGATTAGATTAGCATTCCCCAAACCTTTACAAAGAATGTTTATTCAGGTTGTTGTCTGCAATAGGTGGTGGTTGGACTCCGGTTACGGCATTCACAGGACGTGAGTTCATGAAGGTGGTGACGGTCTCCCGGTGGATGTCGTTTATTGACTGTCTAAATACTGTCCTGTTCCCATGACAGCCGGTTCTACGTTACCGGAATGACTCGGCCTTTTCCCGACCAAGGGCTGCCGCCCCAGTATACTAGCCCTGTCTAGTGAACTGCATGTTTATTCAGTTACTACGTTTTGCTTATTTCCACATTTGTCAGTCCTACGATACGATACGAGAAATCTTTATGCTGACAAAAATTGTTGTGATTGACGCTATATCTGCCAATCAGTGTATTTTATGGGTGCTGCTAAGTTTAACTGTATCGAAATACTGTAACTTTGCTCACCCTAAAGCCACTGAGCCAAAAGCGATCATTACCACCGAAAAGCGCATAAATGGCGTAGCGCTCCACAAACACTTTTTACAGAATACTGATTTAAGAAATAAATTTTAATAATTTATGAACAGTGCTTTTTGAATTACGAAAACGTAGATCACATGATGTGAAACTTTAAAATGTCGTATTGGATTTATTACACGTAATGGATTAAATTATTTAAGAATTTTTCCTGACACTAGTGCCAATAATCCACTTCTGAATGTTATGAGGGCGGCGTGAAAACAATGGCCACATACTAGTTAAAATTCGTCACGCAAATAAAACTTGTTAATTAATAAGCATCCCTTTCAATTTACCTAATTTTTTGCTGTTTTGTCGATTTCGAAATTGGTAATTCAACCAGAAATCTTAATTTTTCTCAATCCACTTATCGGGGATACTTCCGTGTTTTGATGAGCTTTTTATTTGATTTATGGAAATTTGATTGCCCAGGAGAGGGATGAGAACAAACGCAGAAGGAAATAAATTACAAATAATCTTACAAATCAAGAAAGAAACAGAAGCACAACGCATAAAGAAAATGAAGTGCAGTTTAAAACGAAAAGTATACAAATAAAAATGCTTTAAGGATGTGAGTAAATTTAGCTCTATAGATTATGAAATCTGTGTGAAGGGAAGCAGAAGAAACGAAACACGAATATGTGCGGAGGACACACCAAAAACGAAAGGGCATAGACGCCCGATGCACAGTACACGAGGATATTTTTATTGGGAGCACATGAGCGGAAGGGGGAGCGCAGCATACACAAAAAGTTTTCACGAACACACCCACACTCGCATTAGGCAGTCTCAAAAAAAGTGAGTAATTTGGATGTTTTGAATTAACAACATAAATTGTTTCATACACGCTGAATAAATAAGTATGCACCAAGTTAAAGGCTTACTTACCGTTTAAATCCTTCGTCAACTGGGAACGCGTCGACATTTTACCCAATTTGTGCAGAATTTTTGCGGCGAAAGTCAAGTGGAGCGCAACTGGAGCGCAGCAATGCACTCCAGGAAAACAGGATTTACCGGATACTTAAAGAGTAGGTGGCAGAGCGGCAGCGAGAAGGGCTTGTCGATGTTGGCGATATCATTCACGCAGCAGCAGTTGCTAGTCAAGCTAGTGGCTTTCTGCGCCCTTCCACTACCAGATATTTCGGCCTTCGAGTGGACGTTTTTGCCTGGCAGCCGTTTTCTTTTGTGCAGCCGCTTTATGTTTCCAACTTCCAAACTTCTAATGAACTGCACGAACGCATCTGCGGCGGAAACTGACTGGATTTGTAATTTTAATTCCCTATTCGTTGATTATTTTAATTATTTTAATTAGATTTTATTTCACTTTTTTCTTTAGCAGCACTGCGTATGATTCACTTATAAATGCCACGAATCCTTTCATTACACATTTTGCCAACAACTACTTTCTCTATAAAATTTTATCGAAGAATATTAAGATTATTAAATTAATTATTTGAGTTAACACATTTAACATTTTTCAAATCACTTTATATGCGTTTTGCCTTTCCCTTAACTTTTTCACACAAAAAACTCAATCAACGAACTTTCAAACAAAAAAGCCTAAGCAATCAAAGAGAAAAGTAAAGATGTGAAAATCCACCCTCCGGTTGGCAAAATTCCCTGTTTAGCACTTTTACCACGATTTTTCACATCCAAATTAACAGATTTCTTCCGGCACAACCGTTTTGAGCTGCATTGGTTCCACTTTCATTCAAAATTATACTTTAATTGCCCAAAAACATTTCACTTTTATCA
The DNA here is from genome assembly GCA_037575425.1 of Anastrepha fraterculus. NCBI lineage: Eukaryota > Metazoa > Arthropoda > Insecta > Diptera > Tephritidae > Anastrepha > Anastrepha fraterculus. The sequence continues at coordinate 18,051 of JAYXIM010049780.1, forward strand.
CTTTTTCCCGTATTATCAAAAACTGCAACCGAAAGGAGATAGTGATGAAAACATAATATTTCTCGAGAATCAGCATAAGCACTACTCGGCCCATTGGTGTTGGAGTTTTAAACGAAAACGGCCAACAGACAAATGTATTGATACCGGGTATATCAGGCATGTATTCATTTTCGTTTTCATAGCAAAGTTATCGATAAGTAAATCGAAGGTAATGCCAAATCGCGTGATAATAAACCAAATTTTAAAATATTTTTAAAATCAATTAAATTAATAATACGTTCTCATATGCATTAATCACCTATAAATAAACAAATTTAATCTACCCGTTCACATATGGCAGATTACCTGCAAAACTGACAATCAGCTGTCAATACTGCTTTGAGAGGTTGTTTTTTATAGAAACTATTTTGGTGGAATATTTCGGTGTTTTTGGTTTCTTTAATTATTATTCACGATATGAATAAAATACAAGGAGAAAGAATAGCTCATTTAATGGCACAATTGGCTGCTAATAATAAACAGTTGGCGTAAATCCGTATACGACGTTTACTGAGGTTGCGAAATTGGATATTACATTTTATAATAAGTAATAAGATTACATTTTACAATAAGAATAAGGTTTTTTCTGTAATATGAATGCATAATTAATAATATTTAACAAACATTTAACTAGATTTATGTCTACAAATCTGTTTTCTTTGCCGGCGTCCATTTCATTTAGTTTTTATTTTGATGTTTCTCTTCACATTCGTAATAATAATTATCGATAACGCAGTAAATACAGGGTTGCATGTCTAAAAGTATGATTATTATCTAGGATTATTTTATAGTCTAAGATTTTGGGAGAGAAATTTTGTAGGGGAAATCGCGCTTTTTAATCTCGGATTTTGAGTTAAGCGCGGAAAAGAAGATCATTTGCTTATATGTGAACTTATTATAGAGTTTTTTCAAACAACAGCTACAGAAAAATTCGATTCATGGTATATTAACGTAAACTGCGCAATGGACTGAGGAAAATCACGTAATCTTCGTGCAATTGAGGTAGGTTAAAGTACGGTCACATATGCATTAAATACTATTAAATCCACAAAATTAATCCACCCGTTCACATATGGCAGATTGCCTGCAAAATTGACAATCAGCTGTCAATACTGTTGTGAAAGGTTTGTTCTCATAGAAACTATTTCGGTGGAGTATTTCGGTTTTATTGATATGTTTAATTATTATTAACTATATGAACAAAACACAACAAGAAGTAATATGTAGGTCATTTAATTGCGCAATTGGCTGCTAATAATAATAATTGGAGGAAATCTATAAACGACGTTTACTGAGGTTTAAAAAAAATTGTGGGAACAATACGCATGGTAAATTCGATATTTCGAATTTGATAAGAATTAAGAGGACAAAACGGACACGCGTTCTTTTCTGTAAAATGAATCCATAAATAATAATATTTAACAAACCTTTTACTAGAATTCTTTTCACAGACTTGTTTTCTTTGCCGGCATCCATTTCATTTAGTTTTTATTTTGATGTTTCTCCTTACATTCGTAATAATAATTATTGATAACACAGAGTTGTATGTCAAAAAGTGTCGTTATTATCTAGGATTATTTTATAATCTCAAATTTTGTATGGGAAATCTCGCTTTTTAATTACGCATTGGGAGTTAAGCACGAAAAGTATGTAGAACATCTACTTATATGTGAACGCATTACTAGATTGGAATAAATGGCAGCTCACGAGAGGGGCCCAAAAAAAGGAACAAAGGGCTTTGGATTTGGGGATGATGACTAACTCTGAGTATTTAAATTTGTATTAACCGCTTCAAGCTACTGATGTAATTCACCAGGTGTGTGATATTGAAAACTGCTCTATCCGTAGGTTTTTCAAAAAAGTGTGAACCCAAATGTCTGAATCATAGCCCGAAGAAAGCTGGTCTAAGTGTATTGTTATATATGTGTATACACTGTATATAGTTGGCGTGTACATCCTTTGTTAGATATTTGGACGAGCTCCTCCACAAATGGTGCGTTGCAGCCCTTAATGCTGTTCTACAATTGGGAAATAAACCATCATGGCAGATGGTACGTTATGAGATGCTTTTTCATGACAGGAATATACTTAAGGGTTTTCAATCGCCTGGGGAGGTGCGCAATTACAAAAACCTTTGATGCGAATATAACTTATTTTGGATGTTTGCAAACAACTATGCAACTGGTGATTAAATCCAAAAGTCGTTTGTGAAAACTATTAACTTGTGTTACCAAGAATTTACAGATCACCAAGAATTTTCGCGGCTTAGGTCAAACATTAAATATACCAACTAGTTCTGCAGCTAGTCCAAAGCCTTTTATATATCAAACCGACATCTGTATAGAAGATAAATGGACACGACTAATTATTAAATTTAAACGAATAGTTGTTAAATAGATTTACTTCTGAGGATATTTCCAGGAAACCATTTAATTTTATTACAAATATGTTGTAATATTAAGACAAAAAAAAAAAAACAACGAGTAGAAAGAAAATAGAAATTCATATAAAAAATGAAAGCCACAGCTGAACCATTATTAAAAAAAACTAATATTCGTCACTCCTCTATCTGGCAACGCTCTGTCGAAACAATTGAAAAGGAGTTCTTGGAGAGGAATGGTTTTTGCGCGTTTGGGTTTTGCGAGCAACTCTTATAGTAAATTAGAAGAAATGGTAAATTTAAGTGCATTCAACAGAACGGTGCGTTTGCAAAGAATGTTGCTGCCTTTAAGTAAGTAATGAATTATTCTGTAAAAGTCAAATAAAAGTGTATTAAAGTGGTAGCTTGTGAGAAAAAATCATTTTCAGATAAAAAATTTCACAACGTTGACATAACGTGCAATGACAAATGCTGTCAAATTCACTGAGAACAGTCTGCACTCAGCTGTGCTGATAAATAAAATTTCTTATTCCGAGTTTTAATGTCTAATAAACAAAAACAATTACAAAAAAACGATCTATTAAATTCATTGTATTAAAAACTAAAGCCATTTTCGAGACGAGTAATTTAAAATTAAAAAGTTATTGAAGATAAACACTGATAAAACAGGCAAGCGAGTAGACATGGAGCATATGTTGGAGCAGCCGCAGTTGCCACACAATATACCGTCGCCGGTAGAGTTCAACACAAATTTGGTCGAGCTTATAAAGCAACTTATTAAAGAAAATCAATATGAGGGTGTTGCATTGTTATTCACTAGCGAACCTGAAGCCACGCGTAATATAAGTTGCCTCCAAACCGTGGGCATGGAGCTGTATCATGATGTTTGCGTATCTTATCTTACAACTCAAATACACGATGAACAACCTCCTTTGTATACATGTGCTGAAGAGCTATTGTGTTTAATTGCCGCGCATGCACCCACGGAAGAATTGCTGTTAGAACTTCTTGATATTGTTGAGGAACAGAAATCGGAGTATGTTTTCACATCCGCTTTACGTGCACTGCAAGTAGTTTTATTGCGAATGGGTAATAAGAAACCGCGTGCGCTCGAATGGTGTTTGAATTCTATACGTACCCGGATAGAAGGATTGCCACTACCGAAATATCTTAAAGAAGGCTATGATCGAAAACAGGAACGCCTACTCGAACAAAATGAAGAAATTGAAAAATTGTTAATGCACTTTATTACTGTGGATCTATTCTACGAACCACTACTGAGAGATGTTTTGTTGCAGCAGTGTACTACCAGTGAAATATTTTTTGATACCAGTATAAACAGGCGCAATGTTTTGTGTTGCTTTCTAATTCAAATGCTTGGAAAACCACTAGCGTTGTTAGATTTGTCATCCGACGAACGTAAAACCAACATATACACAATACAATGCGCACGAAAACTAACCAAAGGCGCAACGCGTTGTTTAGTAGATCCCCTGCGACTTCTTTCCGTAGGAGAGTACCGTGTGCGCTGGTGTCGTCGCTTAGATGCTGATAAGGGGGTACATGAAATGAGCTCTAACAATATATTTCTAATAGAAGAAAAACTGCCTTTAGAGTCCTTGGCAATTTATTTCTATATGCTGTTTGTGGAGGAAATCAGTTTGGCTTCTGTGCCCAAAATTTACTTGCCAATTTACATATTTGAAACCGGTATTTACTACGCGAACGAGTTGCTGGCACATGAGGAGTCACCGCTACATTATCGCGCTCTTTTGTTGGTAAAACGTTTATTGGATAACTTGTTACAAACCAAGATATCTGCAGTTTCATTGGAGTTGGAAGTACACAAAAATTTTTGTAATATTCTCTGCAATATTGTTGGTTATTCCCCACAAAATGGTCTAAGACAGATAGGAATTAAACTGTTGCGACAATATATTTTACAATTTGATGAAGAAGGCAAATATTTGGTGCTAAAAAATTTGCTGCGCACTGTGACTCACAATGGCATATCTGGTTATTTGGCTATAATGTATAAAGACCTTGTGGGCAAAGCTTTAGTTACTTCAGTAGCCACCGACTTACCATCGACATTTTCTGGTCAAGATTTTCGTACTATAATCCTGCAATATATTTGTCGTCTGCCTCATGGTGCAAAAACCGACCTAATTGAAAATTCCGACAGTGTGATTTCTTCACTTAATGCTTTACGATTCTTTGCCATGAAAGATCACCAAAATCGTACTGGACTCTGGGACTTCATGCCCGAAATAGAGAAACAATTTCTTGAGCCATTGCGCAAAGGATTGGAGATATCTGTAGCGCACTATAAGGCAGAGTTGAAGCGAGTAGAATATGGGTTGGATGCTAAAGAAGAAGCAAAACAACGTAAACATTTGGAGATGCTTGACATAAATATAGCGAATGCAACAACTGAAAGCGGAAATATTAATTTGGAAGTGAACCGTCAACGTAAAATTGAAATACTCAATCAGAATCTGTGTACGTTTGATCTGATGCGGAGTTTGTTAGGGCGCGCAGTCGAGTGTGTAGAAAGCTCAAGTAAACTATCGAAAAGCACTTCAATGTAACAAAGTTATATGTGCGTCTTATTTATTTTAAAGCAAATAAAAAAATTAATTGGGAAAATTTTTATAACTACTGTGTTTTAACTCGGTATTCTTTCCTAATGAAATTAGTTAGCATTGAGTGCGATACATAATTTTCACTGTTCGGGTTGTCAATGTAAATTACATATTGGGAACTTCAGCTGGTTTTCAAATTCCTAAAATGTACAATATACATATTGGTATAAAGCTATGACATTTAAAATCAGCAATCGATTCACAATTTCCTTCCCACTACAGGTGCTCACAGTTCTCTACTCGCCTGCAGCGCTCATGTTTCCCAGGTGCTTATGCAGCGGTGCCGTGCTTATTCAGAGTTCAGTCAGAGTAATACCTACAGGTCGCTACTCACTACTCCAACACACCTATCTTACACCACACCCACGCCTACGCAATTTCAAACACACTTCAAATGTGCATATACAACTGATTCGGGTAGCTTAGAAACCATAGACAAGTTTCGTGAACGCGAGGAGCAAAGAGAGCGTGAATATGAACAGAAAAGAGCTGATGAGCAGGCACAAGCCCAGGATGCAGCTAAACGTGCAAAAATCGATGCAATACGCACACAAATTCTAGAAGCAGCATTGTCGCATGTGCCCACAGAAGGTTGGACACGTATTGCCATTGCGAAGGGCGCCGAAGATGTTGGTTTTCCCAGCGTTGTGCATGGCATGTTCCCCGATGGTGGTTATGCGCTCGTATCCTATTTCTATGGCAAGTGCAACGATGATGTGGTACGGCTTTTGCAGGAGGAAACACAGAATGGCAGTTTGGCTGTTGACGATCCATTGAAGTTTTTAGTACGTGCTGTGCGCATTCGCCTTGAAATGATAATTCCATACAAGGTGCAATGGTCACAGGCTTTAGCGTTGATAGCGATGCCAAAAAATGCTCCCACATCGTTAGCTCAGGTTTTGACGCTGGTCGATGATATATGTTACTATGCTGGCGATCGGTCCGTAGATGTGAGTAAATTTTGAAATTGCTTAAAAATAATTCCTTTCTGTTTTAAATAAAATGCAAGTATACTTACTTTGCGTCTTTTCTTTTTCCATCATATGTATAAATATTACTCATGAGAAATTAAACTAATTAAACTTATTCTATATTTATACAGTTTGGCTGGTACACACGTCGCATTGGTCTGGCGACAATTATGAAAATGACGGAGCTATTTATGCTGCAGGACAGCTCGGCGGATCATGCTAAAACTTGGGAGTTCTTAAAGAATCGCATGGACGAAGCAGTACAAGTACAATTAATGCTTTCACAAACAGAGGGAATGACACACAATTTTACACGTTCTTTCAATTCAGCTTTTATAACAGTGAGTATACAAACAAGTTATAAACTATGTATATATTTACGAATCTGATAATCGTATTCTTTGTTTCGCCAGGCACGAAATATATTGGGCATCGACTACACGCGCAGGTAAAACCTGAGCGCGAGCATTCAAATACAACTGTCAGGCCGACGAAAATTCAGAAATTCAATAGAGGCAAAGCGAATAGAAATAGCCATATAATTTATTTGTTAAAGAAATTGTTTATTAATTTTTTTTTTAATTTTGGTTAACATCAAAGTCATAAAACCAGTGATAAACTGTTTTGTTCATTAATGCGAAACGAATTTTCTTTAATTACTTAGCGTTTAAGTAAAAAAATTAGTAGTCACATAATTTAGTTATACTTGTACGTAGTGAGCTACAGCCAAATTATTTAGATATATTGCAATTTTTAATGAGTAATTTTTTAATAATTTATATTACATTTATGTATGATTGTTTTGATGACTTGGAAATTATTTCGCACACCCTGTGTCGTGCGTTTGCTGTATAACATGTATAGTTGTTATTGTACCATAAATATTTGCACTTGCACCGACCAAGCCAAAACAAAGTGAACATTTACCCACCTAAAATGTGTAAATTAAGTGCACTTGAAGTTAAGCAGTTCAAAATGCTTAATATTTACGTACTAATTTGAGATTCATAACTGCTGAACCACTACCTGCATATACGAGTATTACATGCATAAGGAGAAAGATGATAAACGCAACTGACGGACTACAAGTGAACTAAAGTGCTTGAAGTGGAATTATGATGTATGTATGGTTAGAGTGTGTTGTTGTCGAAATACTTATTTGAATGTAATTATTGGTATTGATACCGAATGGTATTCTACAAACAATAAAAGTAAAGCTACAAGAAAGGACATATGAAGTTATTTTACAACAACACATAACATTCCACATTCACTTGTAGATAATGCTGATAGGCATTTCAGAAAGATGATGGAACTGTAAACAATAAATTTCTGGTAAGAGCAATCAGAATATTATTCATTTACATTTTATGATCAGCTTTTCAAACCAGGATGACGAGAATGCTATATCATAAAATACATGATAAACATAAATATGTAGAGATATATGTATGTATATCTTTTCATAAATGTCCAAATATATTAATTTATCGAAATTAGATCTTTATTTCCAGCATATGTTTAAAAAAGCTTAATAATAGACTTATCTGATCAGGTGATGCAAATTGTCGGCCTAAAGAATTTCGTCACACAATGGCTCTCAATGCTCAAAGCAAAGGGCTCGTTCGAGCTTCAATCACAACCGCAGTGTCGCATGATTTGTGAAAGTATCACGTTCGATGTAAAATTTTGGCAACATTGTCAAAAGCATCACGTTCGAATTGTCAAAAATTCGGCAAATGTTGCGCGCGAATACAAATAAATCGACATCAAACATTTTTTGTTTACCGGACATCAGAAAAGTATCAGTTAAGCAATTGCAACAGTGTTGCAAATTGTCATTAATGCAGCAGTATTGCCACTTTTATTACGAGCTTCGAACAAGCCCAATCTGTTGTTTTTTTCCTAGTACTCATGTTCACATTTTATATGCCACCCCAGTAGCTTTCAAACAATTTCATACAATTTTGAAAGCACTGCCAATCTTTAAATTTCTTTCGGCTGCCAAACTTTTTTTTCATTTATTAATTCATCATAACTTTTTTCCGGTGAATTTATTTTAAACGTTACAATTTTGGGGATATATGCAGTCCGGGTTGAAAGCGTTGAAATTCTTGTTTGCAGTACCCCAAATTATGGTACCAATATCAACAGGAAAGTGATTGTGGTCTGTGGAGTCAAGTCTTCGAAAGTCTGGAATTTCCGGTCCCTTAATGGGGAAGGTGCTTCTGCCCGGCTGGTTGATGTCCTCGTGAGAGTAAAGGCTGACATCACTGCCGTTCAAGAGATGCGATTAACGAGACAAGGCAAGAAAAACTTAGGAGCGCAAATTCGGTGTCGGATTTGTTGTGGGAGTGAGACTTTGTCGCCAAGTACTGTCGTTCACTCCGGTGGTGGACGAGCGCCTCGCAATAATCTGCGTCAAAGAGAAGGATTAGAAGGACGATGCCGCCGAACTTTCTGGCAGAATTTTCGGGCGTTGTTCCTATTTGCCAGCATCTCAAACTCCTCGCACTCCGTATTTCAGCCTCTCGTTTCTTTTGTCGGATGATACGTCTCTCTTCCTTTCTTAGCTCTCGGTAGCGATCTCACATAGCTCGCGTTGCGTCCGATCGCAGCGTGGCTCTATAGGCAGCATCTTTCCTTTCAATATCAAAGATCCTTTCAATATCAAATATCAGCTCTCCAATATCGTGGGTTTTCTCACAGGTCACTATGCGCGAGGAATGCATGCTGTGAGACTTGGAATTACCCCAAGTCCCTTTTGCGATAGATGTATGGAGGGTGAGGTGGAATCATCTCAGCACCTTCTCCCTAGCTGCCCAGCCGAATGGGTTGGTGCGTGGCTACCATTCGGAATTCGCAGAGAGAATGTAGGTTTGAATCTCGGTGAAACACCAAAATTAAGAAAAACATTTTTCTAATAGCGGTCGGCCCTCGGCAAGCAATGGCAAACCTCCGAGTGCATTTCTGCCATGAAAAAGCTCCTCATAAAAATATCTGCCGTACGGAGTCGGCTTGAAACTGTAAGTCCCTCCATCTCTGGAACAAGACGCATACCACAAATAGGAGGAGGAGCTCGGCCAAACACCCAAAAAGGGTGTACGTGCCAATTATATATATAGGTATATATAGGTCTCAAGATTGAATTAAATTCTTTGAAGGCTCGAACAGGAGGAGCATTACGCGTATACTCCAATTTACATTTAGCACCATAGAAAGATAAAGAGATACGAAGATTAAACTAAGGTATGTTGAAATTAATTGTTATGATGATTTTATTTCTTACATTGCAAACAGCGGATCAGTTTTCTTTTGACTCAAGCACAATATCAACCTGGTTGTTAACCTTAAGTGGCTTCCCTATCTTATTGCTCTTTCGGGTTTAAACATCAGACAGATAAAAACCCATGTTCTGTATTTTCATTAACGACATTTGCACAGAAGGTGCAGTATGAGTCTTCATGCCCGAATTTATGTAAATCAAATTTGAAGCATGCGTATCCTGCCAATATTTGGGTAAGGTAGAAATCCTTTGCCCATGTCATTGTCTTGCCAACTTTGTACAGAAGGAATCAAGTGATAGGTCTAACGTCCGTTCGGTGAATTGCTCTACCGACTTTGTCATTTCTGCCAAGAACTCTCCTTTACTGCTTGTCGACCCACCTTATTTTTTAAGAATTCAGACAACTCCCTCGCCAAAATGTCTATTGGACAAAGCCCAGATATGACAAGCGCTCCTTCCCCTCATGTAGTTTAGAACGCGCTCCACACTCTTCTTCCATAAAGAAGGTACAAAGATTTCAATTCGCGTGCGTATGATGTTTTTCAGAAGCGTACAGAAGCTACGTTCTTCTCTGGGTCCTCCTGAGCTCACCATGAGCCGAGATAGTGTTGCTGTTACTTTTTCAGAGAAAGCCTGGTAATCAATATGTGGCTTAAACGTGAGGCTAACATCAAACTTATTGCCCAATGACTTTTGCACGTTTAAGGATTTGCAAACGTAAATATGCCGTCGTATATTACATTCCAGACACCGCTTCCCTCGTACTCGCGGGAAATTTCCCGATTAAATGGTAGCTGTGCAGGAAAAAGTAAGCTTATGCCTTTTAGGGCATGCAATCTGAGGTCGTGCGGATTTTTGTAATTTTTTGGTTACAATTTTGTATGCCAAGCCCCCAGGAATCTTTGTCAGCGTGTCACATAGATTAGGAACACAATTATTCTTGCTTGCCATAGGCTCGTGCGCATTATGTTGATATGTGAACATTGTATTCTATCTTTTAATTTTGCGATAGTTTCGCCTTTTCCTTTTGCATTTCCGTCTTAGTTTCGAGATCTATTCGTTCGAACAATAAACAGTTGCGCACCATTCACGAGCTCACGCATTAAAATCGCCTGCAATTACTATATACGTTCTAGTTTTCCCATCGCTAACTAACTTGTCCATTATACTTGTATTTTCAAGATCAGCGAGGCTAGCGCTAGGTGGTATGTAGCAACTGTGCAGTGTCAGTTCCGAAATCCGTACACATACAAAGCCTATGTCCATTCTAGGCTGTTCTATTTGAATATGTGCTTTAGCACAGCTGCAAATAGCTGAACATCCGCTGACCTCAGTAGCCCATAGTTGGTTGTTTTCAGCCTTATACGGTTCACATAAAAGGTTTCACATTACTTACCACCAGTTTTGTGCTTCGCCTAGGGTGGGTTCCAGCCAGAGCAGATATTTCAAGTCGCTTCTTTTTTGCACTCAACGGCTTTATGATTCGGCTCTCCGCAGTTGAAGCATGCGTTTGCCTTGTTGAACGAATTTTTACAGCTTCTCGCCAGATGGTCAAACCCGAAGCATGTTAAGCATTTTATCGGCTGTAGTAATCTGTTAGCTGCAGAGACTGACAGCAGTAGAGATACTGTTTTAGATCCGCTATAGGCATTTCTAAGAGTCTGTATGCTTCTTTCTGAGAATTTTATCCCATCGAATTTTTTTTCCAAGGCATTACAATACCCATCGAGATCTCTAATCTCTATACCCTTTTCTGCCGTTAGAGTCTGCACCGAAGCTTTCTCCAAGGTATGCGAGTCGACGGGTTTCGCGAACTGGAGAAGCACGTCTCCGCTAGCAGTTTTGCGAATATTGGTAATAGCTTGCTAAGTTGTGGATCGCTCTTAACTGTTCTCAGTATATTCGTATAAGATCCCCACTAAAACTCTTCCTTATTAGTGCATCTGTGAGTGTTGTGTACCGTATTTGGGGTTTCTCGTAGAACAGCAGTCTTTAGTAGTTTATACAGGATCTGTAGCTTGGCTATTATATCACTAATCGGTTGTCGGATAGATCCCTTCATACCATGCTGTAGCATATCGTTTAGCTTTCGTATCCTGGCGTCAAGAATACCCCAAAGAAGGATTGGGCCTCCGCCGTGGCTTGATGACTGCAAGGTAATGACGCCGGTGAATCCAATGGCAAATGGCGCTTCCCAAGGGGAATTCGTAGCGTGCCACCATAAGGTGTACCAGTTTCTCATGACAATCATATTACAGTATAACTTTGATTTTTTTTGTTTTTTTTGCTTGTTATTACTCTTTGTTTCTTATTTATTTTATATACTATATATACATAACTTTGATTGCTTATTGTTATTATTCCTTTTTTTGGTTTTGTTTTTATTAACGTTAATAATGTTTGTTCTTTTATTCAATGTTTTTTTTTTTTTTAATGAGGGAAATAACTTTCGCGGACGTTCACCTTAGGTGTGTTAAATAATAATGTATTTAGAACCTCCCTAATCGGACTTCATTACTTGCACTATTGCAGCTGTTTGCCCAGACCTGTTCCTACTTTAGGGTGACGAGCTCAGCTGTATTTGACACTTCTAACCAGAATGGTATAATATTTTTTGCTATCTCGTTCATGTGCCAAACATTCACTAAAATTTGTTAATTTCGCGAAAACTTGAGAATGGCAATTTGAAATTTTCCCTGACAATGCACAATAGCACTGCGCCGATACTGGCGACCACGCACGGGATTTATAAGGCACTCCCTGGGTAAGTTAGGTACGGAATCCAAACAAAATGCTTTATAACGGATGATTTTTTAGCTATTATTTTTTTAAACAGTTGGCATGAAATAATCTTCAAACATTAAATTATATGGACTGTAGTATCGATTTAAATAAAATTTCATGCGTTTTTCTGGATTTTACGTGTGTTTTTTTGAAAACTTTCCTATAGCTCTTAAAAAATCACCCTTTATAATAGTTCCCATTTTTTTTTTTTTTTTTTTTTTCAGGACTCCTTTTAGAACACAACTTCGTCAACACATGCTCATATATTCATGTGGACGTTTGTGTATAATTTCTTCTGTTCCCACTTGCTTCCGTTTACTTTTCCTTGTCTTTTTGTTTGTTTATTCGCAGCACGGAAAATTGGGGGGCGTAATCGTGTATTCTATCATTCTTGCGCAGAACATACTTCTGGCTGATATGTCAAGTGCACACGCAGCTAAGTTTCGATGCCTAGAGAAGTATTTTTCGATTTTGAATGTAAATTTGTGTAAACTTGTCTTGTTACAGATCCATATATAATATTTATGAATGCATTAAAAAATGCAATTTAATTTTATTTAAATAACAATAAACCAAACTTTTAAAATTAGTTTTAACCTACTATTTTTTTATATCATGTACAACAGCTACATACCTATATCTATTTCTATACACTTAGATTGAATTAAAAAGCAATTTTTTATAATTCTTTGTTTTGCTCACAGTTTATATTTTTAATAAAATTACGGATACATTAAAATATCTATTTTCTTTTAATTTTAAGTTTAAAATTCACAGTCAAAATGCATTTGAGTAGCTATTCAATTTTTTTATCAGCCTATTGTTTTGTTTTTTTGCTTTTTTTTTGCTGCATATTGTGAGTATGCAAAAAATCATATGCTTATACATACCTACATATGTATTACGTACATACAGGTACATACACAGATAACCTTAGTTTTGTACACTTATTATTATCAAATTTTAATTGAGTTTGTTCAAGCATTTTTACGTCAACTAATAATATTTGCACGAAATACAGGCCTCTTCGTTTCGCCAAGCGTTCGTAAGTGACGAATAGGTAGATGAAACAACTGGTATAAATAAACATATTTTGGTAGCGCTGGAATCTTACTCAATAACTTGGTTGTTGCTTTCAAATGCAAATTTTTCGTCAAGTGAGCAGGGCCCAGAAATAGCGAGTAAAGAAGTGGCGAATCGAAGACGGATTAGGTTGATAAGTAATCATCTATACTATAAAGGTGAATGTCTGCTCGTTGTCCCCGCATCACTACGAAACGACAAGACCAAATGACGTAAACATTTTTATACATTTACATATATTTTCAGCCAATGAAGGTTATAGGCATGTTTTTATGATGAAACTCCCTTTCCATAGCCCCCAGGCCGCGCCACCATTCTCATTCGTCACTAATAATCGAATATTTGCTTAAATTTAATCTAAAAAATTTTAGTTTTTCCTATTTCCCACTATTTATAGCACACTCTAGACTTCATAATCCGCATAAGCTGCTCAATTATGACCCAAATGCAAAGTTCAAAATCGGTTTGAGATAGAAAATTTAATAAAAATAATTTTGCTTGATATTTTTCTGATTGGTTGTTTTGATTTTATTCAACGAGGCACAGCAACGGATGCCGGGTATTGTAATATTATGGTTATTAATAAAAAATTATTTTCTATAAAATTATTGTTTGTAATTCTTTTATATACATATCCTAAATCCCTCAAAACTACTCCTACGCGAGCGGGCCCGCGGGTTAAAGCTAGTATTCTTCATTTATAGACTTTTACCAATTCTACGCAGCGCTCAAATTATTCCAAGACACATTATTGCTAATTATGAAGCGCGAAACCTATAATTGGATTTACTGAGAATTGTTATAATTTGAGTTGTGTCGTTATTGCAAAGGTGCGGTTAAGATGTACAGACAGGATATATTCGGCACAGAAGGTGGTTCATTTGCAACAGAACTAAGGGAACTCATCTACATACATTTCTATTCTCTTGTTAAAGCCTGTTATTATTCTCTGTTGTTAAACTTTTGAAATATCTGTTGTTCCTTTTATTTCTGTTACAAATAAACAGCTTTCGGTTTTAGTCCCTGTTATGTATACGACACGCTGGACCTCGAGTCTGTCGAATCTGCTACTTTCTTAACGGACCAGTATTATCGCCTATATATATGTAGTTTTCATTGACCACTTAGTGAGTTAAACACGCTTTGTTCCACAATTGTCATTTTCGCATTTAATATTTCTGAACAAAAGCTTTTCTACGTGCCATTCGGAAAGCTTCCAACTAAAAACGATATCACTATTTTATTATTTATTGGCAATAAATCTTTGCTTCTTTTGTTATTGACCGCTGTGGATTTCAATTCCTTATTTAGGCTTTGTTTCAGTGCTCTATGCATGCATAGTTCGTGCTCAATTACAGTTTCTTAATTGTTAATTTTTTTTTTTTTGTTTACATATATTGATATGATATTTTGCACGATTTCGTTCGCCTACAATGGTTTCAGATAGCAGTCATCCATATTTGATGTATCCATTATTTCATTATCGTCATCGAGTGGTGATTGTGGTGATTGTGGTCGCTTTTCAAAGAGTTGACTTAGATGGCCTTCCTGTTGAAGCAAATGTTCTTTTTGTTGACCCCGTCCCACGCTAAACAGTGTGGAGAAAAAGTAAATGTTGGAAAATAAAATATTATAAATATGTATCATATAATATGTAAATGTACGTGATGTTTAAGTATATTTGAATCATGGAATGCATCTATCAGTATACAACAATTATATTCCTGACATCTCACTTTACTCTCGACATTTTCGGCAAACAAACAAAAATTTAAAGTCAATTAAAATTGACTCTAAAATTTCAACCTAAGTGATTAGAAAGAGAATGAGAAAAGGTTGTGGTTAAGAAAGCAAATCTATTAAAATACGTGCAGTGTGAGTGGCCTAAATTTAATAATGCCTTCGATCACCAAATGATTTTAACTTAATTTTTATGAGAAGCGTATTGGAATGCTGCTTTAAAAGAAGTGAACATTCAAAAGAAAATGGCAGTCAAATTTATCAATAGATCATAAATCAGAGTTGTTATCATGACAATTACGTGCGGCTGTAAATCAATTAAATTAAATGTAAGAAATTATTTTGGAGAATATTAGTTAAAACCGGTTTCCTTCAGCAAGGCTAATACTTTTATGTTAGAAAGATTTTCGGAGTTTCTAAGTTGAAATTCTTAATAAATCCTCCAACCAAAGCAAATATGTAATTTCCATTGGAAATATGTTCATATGAATGCTTGTATACCATATACGAGTATGTGCACATTGCTTACATAGGACACTCATATTTGCAAACATAGGACTTTTTTTTAGCATAACGCGTATTTTCAGATATATTAAGGATAAGAAATAAGGGCATAAGAACTTTTCAAATCTTAAAATACTTATTCTAAAAGGACGAGTTATATACAAGTACATATATATGTAGGTATTTGCATACTTGGCGGACATAAAAATGTTAACAGGTGGAAAATGAACTTTTTTTATAAGGAAATCAGAAAAATATATTATTACTGTTGCAGAAAACAAAAAACACTCCTACCATTTTTTAAGAGGTATCGTGTTAAAAAAATGCTTCTTTACTTTGAATTTCAAACCTATAATTTCTTTAGCGGCCGCCGTGGAAGAATGCGTTGGTGCGTGACTACCATTCGGAATTCAGAGAGAGAACGTAGTTTCGAATCTCGGTGAAAGATCAAAAATTAAGAAACAGTTTTTTCTAATAGCGGTCGCCCCTCGGCAGGCAATGGCATTCCTCCGAGTGTATTTCTGCCATGGAAAAGCTCCTCATAAAAAATATCTGCCGTTCGGAGTCGACTTGAAAATGTAGGTTCCTCCATTTGTGGAACAACATCAAGACGCACACCACAAATAGGAGGTGCCAATTATATATATATATAATTTCTTTACTATAGCAGTGTTAAAATTTTTAAATTATATCTTATTATTTAGTAAATAAAATCATCGTAAACTTAATTTGTAAGCAACAAAAGCTTCGACTAAATGAGTTGACTTATTGTTATTGAATTAATGATGAAGTTTTCAATTCGAATCAATGTAAACCTATGTAAATAATTTAAAACAAGTTTCTGGGAAATTGGCAAGCCGTTGTATGATAAAACAGTTTTAAGTTCTTAACTAATAGATATTTTTGGGAACCACAGAATTAATATAAGCTAATCTCGGCGTTTCCGGGATGTCGGGACTGTTATCCTTAGTACTAGCGACTAGTTTAATTCATTTGACCGAGAAATCTAAGTTTTTTTTTCGTATGTACATAAATATGTACGTATACAGATACTTACCACTCCAAATTCGGTACACACAGTATGTTTTTAATTTGGCGTTCCGGTTCATCGGTTAAAAAATCCTCAAGAATTTTAATAACTTCACTAAACGTAGGACGGTCGCCAGGATTCGCATTCCAGCAGCCATACATGAGATTATAGCTTTTCAAAAGCAAACAAAAACAGTTAAATACATGAAATTTTAGGGCAAACTGAAAATAAATAAAGCTATAAAACAAAGGCACCAACATTTCTTTTTAATTTCATAGAGCTGACTGTGTTGGTAAACAAAGAAAGGCGAAATGAAGGTAGGTACATACGAGTATGCTTGGAAAACTATGTATATTCTGCCGGCTGCAGTCTACTTGTCAGTATAAGTATACCTACATACAGTCTGTCTAGCAAAAACGTGACCACTATAACTTGGAAACTACTTCGAAACCAATTCGATTCGAACAAACTGCATTGTATGAGCTTATAATATTTATAATACGCCATATATTCAGTTAAATGTATAGTCAGCACCATAAGCTATAATGGCTGCACATCTTCGAGTCATACTTTGTGTTAATTTCTGTTTCAAAAATTTTCACTAGAGTTGGCATCAGGTGACTTTGGTGGCTGATCCAATTTACCAATCCCATTTTGCTGTTTCTACTCTATACACCTGCGGCTTCGATATTTGGGATCGTTGCCCTCTTATAAAATTCAAGGTTAGCTATTCTTTCCAAATATTTTCGTAGCTGATAGCAATGATGCTTTTTGGCAAATATTATTCTCAAAAGTGCATTAAAATTAGCGGTAAACACAAATAAATGGCTAAATCCTTTTTCGGAGAATCAGGCTCAAACATACACCTTCACCAGATGTTTATCCGTTGAAGTGGTCGATTATCAGGAGAACACCAGCGCCGACGTGTGCAACTATTCGCCCAAAAAAATTTGCCTTAGCTCATGCAAGTCCTTTCTGAATGTGTGATAATGCGAGCAACGGTTTTTTTAATGTGCACCGGAGGAATTTGAGGTGTTCATCCTCCACATATCCACAAAACTGCTTCAGCTTCAAACAACGATAAGTTTGACTTTGTCACAAGCAAATCAATCTGATATTGCTTTGGGAGGTTTATTTTTTAGACCTCGTTCGACGAAGTTATCAACGTTTTTAATTTTGATACACCACCCATTTATACTTGAATATCTTCGATTTCTTCAAATAGCAGATACAGGTGATATTGGGTAGTCGAAAAAGTCTTTTCGTATTTCTAATCAAACTTCAACTCATATTTTTTTTTATATAATATTTATAATGAACTTTATTAAACCAAATATAATATGTACCATTTTGGTCGACCACCTTTTGCCATTTTTCTTCTAGAGACATTATTCCATCAGTGTAAAACTTTTGTGGTTTCTCGGCGAAAAACTGCGACAAGTAATTTTCACAGGCTTCTCTTGAAGCCAACTTTACTCCATTATGGGAGTTCTGCATTGGCCGAAACAAATGGTAGTCCGATGATGCAAGGTCAGGGCTATATGGTGGATGCATCAAAACTTCTCCCAGCCAAGCTCTCCTAGTTTTTGCCGAGTCATCAAAGATGTGTGTGGCCTAGCGTTGTCCTGATGGAAGACGATGCCCTTTCTGCTGATCAGTTCTGGCCAATTTTTTCGATTGCTTGCTTCAATCTTATCAGTTGTTGACAGTAAAGTGTAGAGTCAATCATTCGATCAGGCTGGAGCAGCACATAGTGGATGATTCGTTCCAATCCCACCAAACACACAGCATAACCTTTCGAGGCGTCAATCCTGGCTTTGCGTTCATTTATTGAGCTTCACCACCCTTGCACCATAATCTTTTTCGCACATTATTGTCGTACTTCATCCACTTTTCGTCTCCTGTTACCACTCGCTTCAGAAATGGTTCTATTTCATTTCGTTTTAGCAAAGAATCGCAGATGTTAATTCGGTCCATTAAATTTTTCACAGACAATTCATGTGGTACCCAAACATCGCGCTTCTTTTTGTAACCAGCCTTTTTTAAATGGTTCAAAACCGTTTGATGATGAATGTTTAGTGCCTTGGCGATGTCATGGCAGCTTCTTATGTGACGGTCCTGGTCAATCTTTTCCATAATTTCATCGACTTTTTCAACGATAGGTCGACCGAAGCGAGGTGCATCTTTCACATCGAAATTTCCAGAACGGAAGCGAGCGAACCATTGTTGTGCTACACGAACTGATACAGCATCGTCTCCGTAAACTTCACAAATTTCATTGGTGCTTTGCGTGGCATTCTTTCCTTTTTTATACAAAAATTTCAAAATATAGCGAATTCCTTCATTATTTTCACTCATTTTTGAACAGCTATACCTTTTTTTCAACTTCTCCGAACTTAATTTTTTTTTGTTAAATGAAGCTTAAAATGTAACCTTTTTAACACCATATGATATGACACAATGTGATTGGTAGCACTGGAGATATATGACTCCAACGACATCTATTGACAAAATACGAAAAGACTTTTTCGACTACCCAATATTTTTGGACCAATAGGGAGAGCACATAGGAGCACTGCTTCAAATCGTTTTTCATGTGCGCAACTCATTTCGTAAAAACAACGAACGTTTACTACTTTTCCATTTCTTTACTATTTAACAGCATTTAAATTTTTTTATAACGGAACTCTAAGTTTGAATTTTACCGGTCATGCTTTTGTTAGACCGACTGTATGTAAACACATATGCATATTTATATACATATTTACCCTGAGTGGAAAGCTAAACTACTCAGCGGGTTTTGAATGGAACAAGTCATACTAGTTCGAGAGAGACTACAATAGTTCTAGTTGCAAAATGACCTATTAGAGGTGTGTACAGATTGAGGATCCACGTTATGAGAATTAAAGTAATACAAATGCTGCTATAGCCAGTCACCATCTGCTTTTGTTGTCCAGTATAAACTAATTCATTAACTGGTACAAAACTGATGCAGAGACTGACTAGTTCGTTAAATAATTTAATGCATAGGCTGACAATAAAGATTTCATAGGACATCGCCATGTTAAAATAACCAGTCGCTAGTATTAAAATACAGATAGAAGCAGAACTACTTCGGCAGCAAAGCAGGCAGGTAGTAACTAGTAAGTAACTTAGTTCGGAACTAGTAGGATTGACTGCAGGTGTATTAGCAGCTTACATATGCAAGTGCGAATATTTACATGGATTTATGTAAATAGTCACCCAAACAGACTTATATTACACTTAAGGGCATGCAGGTTGAATAAAAAAAAAAACAATTATATACTTGTATTGTGTGTATGTATTAGCATATATGTATGTACATGTATGTACACAGATTTTTACTTACAATTCAGGTCCGCAATTTTTTGGCTTCTCCATACGGTAGCCGCTTTTCAATAGATGCAACAACCGACTCGTCGGTATCGAGGGATAAGGTGTGCTACCGAGTGTTACAATTTCGTAGAGTAGAATGCCGTATGACCAACTGTTGAATGTTTGCGTTATAATATGAAAAACCCCGACAGAAATATGTGTGTAATAAGTTTATGTTCCGTTACGGCGCATGGTTTTTGTTTTTATTGTTTGGTGATTTTTGATTTATTTTCATACCATCCATTACCATGTGTAATATTTTCATGCAAATATAAAAGAGTAGACACGGGGGCTTGTAAATAAATACATATATATGTATGTAAGTAAAAGTATAATTAAATTTGTTAAGAGCTTTCATATGCTTTTGCGCATGGACTTGTCAAAATTATGGACGGCGTAAGTAGGAATTCAATTTAAGATATTGACATTTATTCGAACACTATGCGAACGTGAGTAATAAAAGAGGAACTTTTTTCTTTTGATCGGTTTAAACATTTTAAATGAAAAGTAAAGGGTTAACCTATGTAAAAAAAGGAAAGAGGTGTATATATTCCTGGAAGAGCACATTATTTTGCTAAAGTTCAGCAAGGCTGGGCTCTTAAAATTTAGAGGGGGCATAATGTGCTTTTACCCTTTTACCCAAAATACGGATATGGCAATAATCAACGGCTAATACCCGGCACACCTTGCTAGACCTCAATTACTGGCTCAATCCAAACGTATTGTAATATCATATTATTATTGGATTTTATTTTTTATCGGCAGATATAATTGGAATACGCTAAATGAGCACATTTTCTCATCTCTGAAGAGTTTAAAAACACATTATAATGCTAGGAAGTATTGTAGTTCTGTATTTCTTTGCTCGAAATTCCGAATAAAAGTAATAAAGGAGATTGCGTTCTGCATTATATTTCCTTTTTTTGCGAATCATTAAATTTAAGCATGTTAAGACATCTTAACCATCGGTTACCGCAAGTTAAAAGCTAAATTTAGTGATACTAATCCTACGGACAATCATCGACCTTCACTTCTAACTATCTTCAAAGCTTTCGCTTTTTTAGTTGATTTGAATTATTGTTATTATTAATTATAGGGGATATATACAATATAAAAGTACGTTCACATATGCATTAATTACCAATAAATCCACATAATTAATTTACCCGTTAGCATATGGCAGATTAACTGCAAAATTGACCATCAGCTGCAAACACTGTTGTGAAAGTTTTTCTTCATAGTAATTATTTCGGTGTTTTTGGTTTGTTTAATTATTATTAACGATATGAAGAAAAGTCAAGGAGAAGGAATAGCTAATTTAATTGCGCAATTGGAAATCCGTAAACGACGTCTACTGAGGCTTCAAAAACTTATGGCACGATATTACATTTTATAATAAGTAATAAGAAGACACACGTTTATGGACACACGCTTTTATTCTTTTATATGAATGCATAGTTAATAATACCTAACAAACATTTTATTAGAATTATGTCTACTAAACCTGTTTTCTTTGCCAGCATCAATTTTATTTAGTTTTTATTTTGACGTTTTTCTTAACACGCGTAAAAATAATGATCTATTACACAGAAAACACAGGGTTGTATGTCAAAAAGGATGGTTATTATCTATGATTATTTTATAATATCAGATTTTGGGAGATAAATTTTGTGTGGGAAATCTTGCTTTTAATTACGGATTGGGAGTTAAGCACGAAAAATTAGATCATCTGCTTATGTAGGGTGTTTTTTTTAGAGGTTAGGTTTTCAAGTTGGCACTACTTTTTTCGTAGATGGTCTTTTTGACAGCTGTCACTTGATTTATGCTCAGTTTGGTTTGCCATTTCATAATGAATAGACTTACACCTGAACAACGTTGGCAAATCGTGCAAATTTATTACGAAAATAATGGTTCGGTTCGCGCGACGCATCGAAGAAAATTTTGTTCAGCGATGAAGCTCACTTTTGGTTGAATGGGTATCGTTTTTAAAACATAATGGCAAACCCTTATCTTTATAATAAAGCTAAATTCTTGGCCATAACATTAAATTATATACGTTTTATTTCATCTTGAAAACCTAACCTCTAAACAAAACACCCTATATGTGAACGTATTATAACTCTAACTTAATTAATACAATGGCTACTAGAGCCTTTGGTGCTAAATGACTTATGCCCAACTGAACATTTTAAATATGGTGTGACATATATTAATACATTTCATATAATTGTATACTTTAATCAGTCTCGGACGTGCAGGAAAAATTTCCCTCATCTGGGTTCCTGGGCACAGGAATAAAGAGGGAAATGAAATTGCCGATGAGCTTGCCAGGAAGGGGGCGGCAGAACCGGATCCAGCTGCCCCCTTCTCAGACATCGGTATCCCCTTAGCCGTCGTTAAAGGGAATCTACACAACTTCTTTCTAAGAAAAGCGCAAGATAGATGGAGGTCTGTCTCATCGTGTGCCATTTCAAAAGCACTGTGGCCTCAATATGATATAAACAGAACGCTTAAGGTGATGAGAACCCTCCGCCATTCAATTTCCAAACTCATTGCGGTGATCACGGGTCACTGGGTGATCGACACTCATGCGGAGAAGCTTGGAATTCCGTACAACCACCATTGCAGAAGCTGTGGGGATCCTGCAGAGAAAGAGACTGTGGAACACTTTCTCTGCAAATGTCCGGATCTGGCGGCTAGGCGCTTGATATTCCTCAGCGTCCCCTTTGGGGATGACTTGATGAAATTCTCCAGCCTAGATCCCTTTTCTCTCCTCCGCTACATCAACAGCACTGGATGGCTGTAGACGGTTTTATCTCCTCCCTTAATCCTTTCACAGGTAGTGGCCCACATTATGGTATCAAAACGGCACGTAAGTGCTACTTATAGTGTACCTGGGGTACTCTTGCCATCTTACCTACCTACCTACCTACCTATACTTCAATCACATTGTCAAAGGTAACATTATTTAATAAAGTGGATGGTGCCATAGTTCCAAATGCAGTAGTTCGTTTGGTGGTTAATGTTAGACTGAGGTCTATGATGTATTGGATTGAGAGATGCCCTCCACAAAATTGACAAGTCCGGGAAGGAGCGCCGAGGAGAAGATGTTCGTGTTAATTTAGTATGACCGAGTCTCAGACGCATGAAAGTTGTGATTTGGTGTTTGGAAAGGGGAGTTGAGAATAGGAATATTTTACAATCAGGGTTTATAAGGGTATACGGATGATTAAATTGAGGACATTCAACCTTTTTCAACTCCGAAGAATGGAGGTTTATAGTTTTAAGAATGTAATTAGGGGAGAATGTGTCGAAAGTGATAGGGAGGTAGGAATTTTTTTTTTTTTTTGCTGCTGCATCAGCTACATTTCCAGGGACGCCCACGTGACTAGGTATCCATGGAAGCTTTATTTTGTTAGGATATTTTATTAACGG
Source organism: Anastrepha fraterculus (assembly GCA_037575425.1). Classification (NCBI taxonomy): domain Eukaryota; kingdom Metazoa; phylum Arthropoda; class Insecta; order Diptera; family Tephritidae; genus Anastrepha; species Anastrepha fraterculus. The sequence goes on from JAYXIM010049780.1 coordinate 41,344, forward strand.
CGATCGCCGTAGCCGAATGGGTTCCTGCATGACTACACCAAACATAACACCAAAATAAATAAAAAGTAGTTTCTAATAGCGGTCGCTCCTCGGCAGGCAATGGGAAACTTCCGTGAGTATTTCTGCCATGAAAAACTCCTCATAAGAAAAATATCTGCCGTTCGCAGTCGACTTGAAACTGTAGGTCCCTCCATTTGTGGAACAATATCAAGACTCACATCACAACTAGGAGGATGAGCTCGCCCAAACACCCAAAAAAGCGTGAAAGCGCCAATTATGTAATATATATACATGTATTTTATTAATTTATCCTTGATTCGACAAACGATTTGATCACCACCAAAGATATTTTTTAGCGCTAGACAGACTTACAGACCGTACCTATTTGCCTTTATTATTTGTTGCATACTCTGACGCCAGAACAAATGGAGCTATTCGGGGTCAGCCAATCAATGGATATTAGGCTTCCGTCATTCTCTACCACACCAAAAGTTGTATTATGATCAATACCTACTTGAACCATCGGTGAAAATTGTTACCAACATATGAGTACAACACTTACAAATTTTCCAGAACTTTATGCACGCAGATTTTGCACATTTTTGGTCCACCAAACCGAAAAAGATCTCGAAAATTTGTTTTTGGTTTGAGGAATACATTTTTTGGCCGCTGAACGTATTATTTTTTTGAATACTGCTGCTTCTTTATTAATATTTACGGGTGAAGATAATTCATTATTTGGCTAGTTCGGTCTTGAATGTAGGAATATGCTTGAATTTTTCAAAGATTAAATTTGTTTGAATGGAAATAGAAATGTGGAAATGGTCACTAGCTCATAGAATGGAAGAAATTGTCCAAATGAGTTCGAGGCTTAAGTTGGGGAGAAATGAATGAAAGGTCTACATTAGTAAAAGAAGAATGTGTAGAAAAATGGGTAGGTGAACAGTTATTTAGTAAAATGAGCTGATGTTGAAGATATAAAACTTTCGAAGACAATTCCGCTTGTCCATGAGTTAAAGTCTCCAGTCCACAACACACGAGAAGGGAATTGGGGAAAATAAATAATTCAATTCAGGTTGAGAAAATTTTTATCGAATTCCAGATAATTTAATTTTCATACTGTCTATACATAACTATAAGCACATATATGTATATGAAACAAAACAAACACGAAAAAAATATGTCTATACTTACACGTCACTCTGCGTTGTGTAAACCTGATGAGTCATTGATTCCAAGGCTAACCATTTGATGGGCAACTTCCCATTTCCGGTCTTCTTATAAACATTCTCTTGATATATGTCGCGGCTCAGCCTGAGTGATAGTTATTGATGGTTGATTGTAATAGTACATGAAACCAAGCGTCAAGGGCCCAAGATGAGTGCCGCGTAAAAATGAAATTAAAAATGCGGATGAAAATAATAATAGAGTGCAGGCAACTTCTTCAGTTCATATATAATGAAACATAATAAATTGCGTTAAAATTCTTTCAAACAGGAAATTACATCAAAGGAAAAGAAAATATTTTCGCAACTATATAAAGAACAAGAAGAGCTTGCAAGTACAACATGTATAATATCAGGTCAGTCCATAAGTTCGTGCGTTTTTTAAAGGTGGTTTAAAAATTAATAAAAAAGATGTTTAAAGTATTTATTAATCAATAATATATTTTTCTTCATTATTTACAATGTCTTCCCAAGTTCAGCAGAATCTTCTGGTGTTTCATCTTTATCTAACCATTGGCGTTTGCGAACAGGACCCATTTTTCCTCACCAGTAACGATACGGTTCAAAAAACTTTCATTTTCAAGCCGTTGCAGCAGCTGAGAACACACATTTCCCAGCTTTGAAACCTTTCTCAACTGAACCAGGTGCCTGTGAACTGTTCCATGCGATGAATTTAACCTCTGAGCTATCATATCGACTGTAA
>JAYXIM010049784.1:0-37830 GCA_037575425.1 Anastrepha fraterculus
CAGGTTCATGTAAATGTCCGCATTAGCTTTCGTTGGTATGAAGCAAATCCCTGTCCACATCCTGATCCGATTACTGATTTTGTGTACGAGTGTAATATATTTATGTACATACATATATTACAGATGTACAAAATAATTTTACCTCCGATTTTATAAATTAAAAATATTATCACTTCACTTTACTTAATTTAATCTTTAATCTTAAATTCGCACTTATCTCTAATCGCATATATATATACTTATTTCTTAAGCCAAATATGGGTCCGATCACAAATTTATGGTGACGGTACTAAGAATGAAGGTTAAGTAAGTATTTTGCATTTGGAATCAAATCACAAAATTGATACCGTTATGCAGATAGAAGAAATCGGTTAAGTTAAAAAAGAACGCATATTTTTCTTCCTGAGGTATGCTTTGAATATAAACTTAATTGGGTGACGCAGCCTAGTAAAGTGAAACAAACTCATATTTCCTCTCAGATTTACCAAAATTGTATCATAATCGAAGAAATGGTATAGGAACGCGTAAGCTACAAGCAAACTTTACCATTTCTAATATACGAAGATTCTTGAGGCATAGATATGAGCGGTATGTTCAAAAAACAAGGGGAATTTTCCAATTTCGCGGCTTTAGCAATATAGCATGTTTAGTTTGTTTGTGAGAGGTATAAATAAAACAAGTGTTTTGTGTGTTCGGCGATTTTCTCCTATCGAAAAAAATGGAGCAAAGACGTTGTATCAAATTTTGTGTAAAAAATGGAATTAAGTGCTGAAAAAACACTTGAAATATTGATAGTGGCATACGATGAGAGTACTCTGAATCAAAAAAATGTTTTCAAGTGGTACAAGCTTTTCACAGAAGGTCGAGAAGATGTAAATGACGTTGCTCGCTCTGGATACCACAGCACATCAACAACCGCTGAAAATATTGAGAAAGTGAAGAAAATTGTTGTGGAGAATAGTCGAATCACAATTAGAGAAGTTGCTGAAGATGTCGGCATATTGGTTGGCTCATACCATGTATAATATGATAATATTTTCGGAAATTTTGGGTATGAAGCGTGTGGCAGCGAAGTTAGTTCCAAAATTGCATCGCTCAGGAATTATTGTACGATGTGAACGATTATCCAGATTTGCTTGGAATGGTCATAACTGTGTGCATATGGAGTTCTTACCACAAGTTCGTACGGTAAATAAGGAGTACTCGTATTACGTTGAAGTTATGCGTCGTTTGCGCGAAGCAATACGAAAAAAATGTCTGGAATTGTGGAAAAAAGTTCATGGCTTTTGCATCATAATATTGCACCTGCTCACTCATCTTTGCCAAAAGAACTTTGTTATCATGTATCAGCCGCCGTATTCACTAGATTTGGCCACTGCGACTTTTTCCTGTTCCCAAGATTGAAGAGACCCATGAAAAGAGGGCGTTTTGCGACGATTGAGGAGATAAAAACCGAATCGCTGAGAGAGCTCAAGGACATACCAAAAAGTGCATTTCAGAACTGCTTCGAGGATTGGAAAAAACGCTGGCACAAGTGTATTATATCTGAGGGGGACTACTTTGAAGGAGATAAACTAGAAATTGATGAATAAATAAATATTTTATGAGAAATGTAAAAATTCACCTTATTTTTTAACACACCTCCTATTTCCTTCAAATAATTGTTATCTGTGCTAGTGAAATCTTTTGTAGCCCCGCAAATACTCGAAAAAGTTCTGTAAATATTAATTTCTAGTTGAAATACAGAATACGGAAACACTTTGTTCTTTCGCATTTTGAATTTTCGTTTCAGTTGAGTGCCCATTTTTATCAGATATTGAAACACACATCATAGTCTAGTCAATCAAAATACAAAACTCCCAGTCATCATTTTACTAACATAGTTGAGGTTGAAGAAACTTTGAAGCTGATTTGACCATATCAAGGTACCTTCATGAAAACTATTTTTAGATATTTGAAGTGGTTGAATCTTTTGCATAAGCGTTCTTCGTTACCAATTCGAGTACATATGTATGCTGTTTAGGTAAATTTGCATTATTTTCAGACAAATTCCAAATAATAACAGTCTCAAGTGAACATAGGTACATAAGTATTGTTATTGCTTTCAAAAAGTTTTACAAGTGCTAGCAATGCAATGGATTACGTATAGGTACAAACAGGTAAATATGTATTTTAGTTAGCCACTTACCCAAAATCGGCAATTTTAATGGTTCGATCCGGTGCGACGAGCACATTTCGCGCAGCCAAATCACGATGGACTACTTTATTCTTCGCTAAAAATTCCTGGAAAAATAAAAAGTATGTAAAGTAGGATTAGTAGTACTTACAATACACAGGAATGAGTAGGCAATATTTTGAACTAAACTAAATTCAGTAAATTTGAAAAAAAAAACACAATTCAATGGTATTGTTGCCGCGCTACGTTTTGCAAAAGTCCGAAGTAAACATTTCAATGGGAAATTAAACTGTTAGCGCACAAAAAAAATTTTCCTCTTACAAACATTTGTATTTGTTTATTTGTATGTACATATACATATATGTGTATATGAATATGAATACAAGTATCATATGTGTATGTATATATACATAGTCGTAATAGATTTTCATTTCCTGACTGCTATAGAAACGAAAGTGATTGGTATTTCTACGCATGCTTTGCTTGTTCTTGCTTTGTTATTGGCTTTTTTGTTGGCAAAAACATGTCGACACACACATACATATATACCTGTTTGCATATTTCTATATCAAAAGCAAGGAAAGCTATTTCACTAAATTGATGCGTTTTCTGCATACCTATAATGCACACATACATATGTATGTATGTATAATAAATCAGACAACTTTTACAAATCACAACAATTCAACCTTGCAGCCTAGCCTACTAGTACTGTGCTATTTTATTATCAGTTTGCTCTGCAGTTGAAATATTTCGCCTTCTATCTGCAAAACATCAACTGCTCAGCCTCTGCATTAATGTTTCATTAAATTACAAACAAAAGTTTATAATAGACAAAAAAATGTTTAATTAGTTAGGTTAGTTTGGGTTAGGTTGACCTGGCTGATTGAAAGCCATTACCTATTGGTCATTAATGGTACCTTTACGCTTCTCTATAGTAGACATCTTGTAATAAGTCTGCGTCTTTTGCGAATTTAAGTAAGCTCTGAAGCTCTAACCTCGTATTGTAAAGCTCCTAAGCATTTCATTTGCGTTTTAGCTGATGCAAGGCACGAACATAGAAGGTGTTCTAAAGTTTTCCTCTCTTCCAGTTCATTGCAGAATCTGCAGTTATCATTATTTGGAACTCCTATCTTGTATGAATATGGCGCTAGAAATTGTGACCTGTCAGTATACCTACGATAATTCTTTCTTTTCGAGATAGAGCTAGTACGAATCTGTCGTATTTATCTGCATTCCGTTTAGACATGATTTTCGCGGTTTCTCAAGAAGCCAGGTTGTTCCACCTCCTGCCTATGCGTCCTTTCATGTCCCCAGCGATGTAATTGTAGATCGTTTTTAAAGGTTTTAATATTATCGTTTTCTGATTCAAATGGCATGTAAACTGCGCTTTTGGCAATCTCATCTATAATTTCATTTCCTGCAATGCCCTTATGTACGGGTACCCAATAGATATGGCTAGTCTCTCTATGGCTTCCTTGCATTTAAGAACATTTTAAGATGAAGTTTTATATGAGTTTATTGCCTTTGTCGCTGCTTGATGTCAGTGTATACGAGGTGTGTTTAAAAAATAAGGTGAATTTTCATTTTTCTCAAAAAATGTTTATGTATTCATCAATTTCTATTTTATCTCATTCAAAGTAGTCCCCCTCTGATATAATACACTTGTGCCAGCGTTTTTCTTTAATACTCGAAGCAGTTCTGAAATGCACTTTTTGAGCTCTCTCAACGATTCGGTTTTTATCGCCTCAATCGTCGCAAATGCCCTCTTTTCATGGGTCTCTTCAATCTTGGGAACAGGAAAAGGTCGCAGGAGGCCAAATCTGGTGAAGACAGTGGCTGCGGTATAATAACGGTGTTGTTTTTGGCTAAGTAATCTCTCACAAGCAAAGATGAGTGAGCAGGTGCAATATCATGATGCAAAAGCCATGAACTTTTTTCCACAATTCCGGGCGATTGAATGAAAGTGAGTGTGTATAGAAAATTTGCTTCGCATCGAGTTCATCACTTCCTTATTTGCTAGAAATACATATAGTTGTTGCAAATCGGATTATAAATATAGCCTTATTACGATTGCACATCAATGAATACATTATTCAAAAAAAAAGAAAAAAGATTTATTGTCAAAAAAAAAAAAAAAAATGTTCATCTATTGTTATCGGGACAAAATCAAGCCAATTTCATGTATGGTATTTTCAGCTGAAGCCGCCGTAGCCGAATGGGTTGGTGCGTGATTACCATTCGGAATTCACAGTTCCTTGGTTTGTTGGTTCGAATCTCGGTGAAACACCAAAATTAAGAAAAACATTTTTCTAATAGCGGTCGCCCCTCGGCAGGCAATGGCAAACCTCCGAGTGTATTTCTGCCATGGAAAAGCTCCTTATAAAAAAATCTGCCGTTCGAAGTCGGCTTGAAACTGTAGGTCCCTCCGTTTGTGGAACAACATCAAGACGCACACCACAAATAGGAGGAGGAGCTCGGCCAAACACCCAAAAAGGGTGTACGCGCCAATTATATATATATATATATATTTTTTTTTCAGCTGAAGTAACCCAGAGTATTCTTCCTTGACTGAGACAAGCGAAGGCAATAAATGTTTAACCAGTTCACCACTGGCGAGGCCCAGCATAGTCAGGGCGAAAAACTACGTACTCGGTTCTAAATGGCCCACTTCTGCTCACAATGGCACAATATCGCCTTCGTGACATTAATATTCGGCTTCATTCGCGGGTTTTCCATACTCTCCATATTTCTGCGTTCAGAGTTTTAAATTTTTTTCACTACTGAATATTTTTATGCTAGTAAGACAACATAATGGTCGAAATACCGAAAATATGCCAGTTTTCATACAAAATGAGACAAATCAGTCGATTCTATGCCGATTACTGTGATGTCAGTAGGCAATCCGCATTACCTGCACCCATATAAGTTCAAATTGGTTTAGTAAAGAAAGCTTATCATTTTAAACGCAATACTGCGTTGAATAGTTCAGCAAAAGTTATGTTATGTGGGTATTGTAAAACTGTAATCACAGGCTATTGATATGTTACTCATCCGCAATGTATTACCGCATTACCTAACGCTTCACAACATATGTATGTAGATATAAAGTATGAACCCACAAATTTGTTTGTAATTTCTGTGCACATTCTAAGCTTTCCTTTGTTTTATTTACTTTATCACCTTCTTTTTCTACCTTTTTTCCGCGATACGTAACTCATTTGCGTCGCTTCCATTTACCATTAGGTAAATCCCCAAAATGTATCTGCCAGCGAGAGCGCATGAAATCCTTCTTTTTTTACAATATATATAAATTATTCTCATTAATCATTTAAACTGATATAAATCCTACATTTTATATTTGAAAATTCATACGTACAAATTATTATTTAATTTGAAATGAGACCCGAGCGGTGTTTTGTTCCCATTCTAAATTAAGCTGTTCGCTTCTATGTTAAAAAATATACATTCGTATGCACGTGCGAAGGAAATGGTTTTTTATGAGGCGCTTTTTATGGCAGAAATTCACTCGGGGGTTTGCCATTGCCTATCGAGGGGCGACCGCTATTAGAAAAAACGTTTTCTATCATTTGGTGTTTCGAACCGGTATACTTCCGAATGGTAGCCACGCACAAAATGAATTGACTACGGCGGGCTGTTATGCTGTCATAAAAATGTGAACATTTAAAGATATGTATAAAAGAATATATTAACTGACCACCAATTTCACTAACAGTTGGCTGTAAACTCGAATATCTCTCGTTATCTGATGATGATGAATAACTTAAAGTTATTTGTATTTGATGTTATTTGTTATTGATTTGTGGTTAATTTAGAGCTATTTGCATAAGAATATGAATGAAATTAGAATATTTGCTTAATGCGATATATATAAAAGAAGGATGGCTCCATGTGTAGAAGTCCCCGCAAGTAGGGAAAGATACTGATCGCCATTTACTTCGGAGTGGCCAGGGCGATTCTTCTGCATATGGTTCAAGCAGCTCACAACTCCCGGGATTAGCCCAAGTATCCTCTGGGTAGTTTCCGAACACCCGTTCGGGAGTGAGCTAACGTGAGAAGGCGAAGCATCCCGGGATAGCTGGTTGTGCACTAGGTTTGGGACCCGCCACTTAAAAATCCCCCAAAATGAAAAAATATACAAAGCCTCGGATGAAAACCTCCTTTACTGATGACGACCCCCGCAAACAAAATAAGGAATACGATTTGAGGGCACGCACTTGGAATGTCCGACCCTTTAATGGGGAAGGTGCTTCTGCCCGGCGGATTGATGCCCTCGTGAGAGTAAAGGCTGACATCACTGCCATTCAAGAAATGCGGCGGACAGGGCAAGGCAAGAAAAACTTAGGAGCTTGCAACGTCTACTACAGCTGCCATGTCAAAGGAGCGCAAATTCGGTGTCTAATTTGTTGTGGGAGAGAGACTTCGTCGCCAAGTACTGTCGTTCACTGCGGTGGAAAAGCTGCACTCACAACAGGCAGCCAGAAGATTCGCCACTCGACTTTCACTCCTGCTCACAGAGAGTACTGCCAAATAAACCGGCATGTACGAGAAATGGAGCAACATTTCTCATTCTCTACGTACCGCCGCCGAAGAAGAAATCGGATTCCGGCAACCCCGAAAAACAGTTGGTAAAACGGGGAATAACATGCTGCAGCAGAAAGTAAAGATGCTGCATATAGAGCCACGCTGCGATCGGGCGCAACGCCAGTCATGTGGGACCGCTACCGAGAGCTAAGAAAGGAAGAGAGACGTATTGTCAGAAAGAACAAACGAGAGGTCTAAATACGAGAGTGCGAGGAGCTTGAGATGCTGGTCAATAGGAACAACGCCCGAAAATTCTACCAGAAAATTCGGCGTCTTACAGAAGGTTTTATCTTGATGCCAGAGCTAATTTTTGTTCTTTCACAAAAAATTGCACATAACTTGCAGGTAATATTCCATATTGACCGTTTTACCCTGTGGCAAAAATTCATTATGCACAACGCCCCCGCAATCGAAGAAAACGGTAAGCAAAACTTTTACATTCGACCGAACTTGGCGTGCTTTTTTCGGTCTTGGTTCGAGCGGCAGCTTCTATTGAGATGATTGAGCTTTGGTTTTCGCGTCATAATCATAAACCCACGGTTCGTCATCAGTTATGACCCTCTGCAGCAAATTTGGGTCGTCGCGGACAGAGTCCAACATCTCATTAGCAATGTTCATGCGATGCTGCTTTTGGTCGAAATTGAGCAGTTTTGGTACGAATTTTGCGGCGACCTGTCTCATGCCCAATTATTGAAAAAAATCAAATGGCACGAGTCAATCGATATGTCTAGGTACTCAGCAACTTTTAGAACGGTGATTCGACGATTGGCCAATACCATTTTCTTCACTTCATCAATTTTTTCGTCTGCTGTTGAAGTGCACGGGTGTCCGGCACGCTTTTCGTCGTTCACATGTTCTCGATCTTCTCAGAACATTTTGTAGCACCGATAAACGTTGCTTTGGAGACGAAGACGAGTCGAAACATGTGCAAGCAAAGCAGCTGTCAACAATTAACTGAACATTCAAAATGGCCGAACTCGTCGGCATGAGTGAGAGACATGAGTACCAACATATCGCCACAAAAATATCGAATTTCGAATATACGTAACCTGCGAAAATTCAAAATTCGCGATACTTTTTGAACACACATCGTATAGTATGTATATAGTTTCGCTAAGGGAAAATAGACATAGATAAAAAAGAAAAGAAAAGGGTGATTTTCTTTTGGTCGCATTGGAATACTTAGATATCACAGGAAACTACCTGTCTGATGACATAGCTCTCCCAGACGGGAAAGAACTTTGCATTACCGGAAGATTCTATCGTCCAGATGAATCGGACACAATTAAGGCTGACAATTTCTTAGCGAAATTAAAGGTTTCATATTTGTAACCAATATTGTCTTGAAAAATTTAAAACAGCGTTTAATGTATCAATCTGAGCTAAATTCGGGTATATATAATACATTTCTTTCGTAAAACATTTTATTGTATATTGAAACAGATTTAGAAGAATAAATAATGATTTTAAAGGTTATGAGCAATTTCAGTCTTCTGAGTTATGAGCTTGAAGGGCCAGTTGTAACTTTCACTATTGAAGGTATTCAGCCATATAATTATGAGGATATAAACCTACCTTTTGCGTATTAAACTCTTTTTACAGAAATGCGGCTTACATTTTTTATTATTGAAATTCGTTTCATTCAGTGGAAGGAATCTATTCATAGGACATCAACGTCCTTACTCGTATTGTATTCTCCTCTCAAATGTGGGACATTTCATATCTTATGTGTGAACAGTTTTGTATACAAATAAAAATTCTTTTGTACATACTCGTACTTATGCAAACACTTATTTTACGCCATTCGTTTGTCATTTAAATCATAAAACGTTATTTGTTATAAAAATTGGTGTATGCATACCTGTACATGCCACACGTGCACCAATAAAAGTATCAATAGTTGCTGCATACACTTTTTTATGTGAAATTTTTTGCATAACTTGTTCAAATATCTGCAATTATGTGTTGGAAGTGATTGACGAGCTATGATGTGATGATCATCAGCGGATGTCAGTAACTTGACATCGCTGGAGAATATTGCATTAATGCTTCCAAAGATTAAAAAAACTGTATCAACTTAAGCGCCTTTCATACCAATGTTTTCGTACTATTCTCGATTTGTGTGTATTTTATTTATGTTAAACAACTAAGTTGGAAAGTCGAACTTGTCAATATGTGTTGGCTTTATAATAACTACAATAGTACGAGTATTGCCCGTGATCGAACATTCGACCAATAACAATTCTCAGTGTGAGCAGTAAGTTTTATCAAATTTCAATTGAACTATGTATACAATGTGATGCATAAAAAATGTTTTAAGATTTTGAAATTTCTATTAACACTAAACCTACCGGTATTTTATGTATTCCTATTCCTACCAATGTGGGTCAAATGACCCGTCTTTAAAATATTATATAATATATATGATTAAGATCACATATATTTCTCGGTAAAACAATTAGCAAGAGAAGAGTAAATCTTGAGAAATAAATTCGATGTATTTTTTAATAAAAGTCGTGAAGGCAAACGACGATTTAATAATGTTATTTCTAAGAACTTCTGACAAGAAGTTTAAAATGGGTCATTTGACCCGTCCATGGTAGGTTTAGTGTTAATTTGTTTATTTTGTACACAACGTGAGATTTATGTTTGCATGGGAGGTGTCGCGCCCCCTTTTCCAATACCTACGCTTTTCAGATTAAGTACGTTGTACGAGGTGTGCTCAAAAAATAAGGCGAATTTTCAAATTTCGCGAGCTATGTACATTCGACTTTCGATAATAATTTTTTTATGTTGGCACACTCGTTTTGAAGATGGCCATGAAGCGTGCGGCAGCGAATTTCGTTCCAAAATTTCTGAATTTGACCAAAAACAACGTCTCATGAGCATCGCTTAGGAATTGTTGAATGACGTCAATGATGATTCAGATTTGCTTAAAAGGGTCATAACTGGTGACGGTTGATGGGTATACGAGTATGGTTATGACATAGAAACCAAAGTCAAATCGGCCCATTTAAAAGAGTCCAGGAGAGCCAAGAGTCGATAGCAAAAAATCGCAGAATATGCAAAACACTTGCCTTATTTATGCCTCTCTCAAGTTTCAGTTCCTTAGCCTATTTAGTTTTATAGATATATTGGTTTTCAAAGTTTGGTCTATATATCAAATGCCACAGCCCCTATATGAGTTTCATTGAAATCAGGTGGGCGGTACAAGCAAATAAATATTTTAAGGTGGCATATTTGAAAATAATGATTTTGGGGGTGCATGTAAATTACCACACTAGCTTGAAATATGCTAACGTTTAACTTTTTTCCGTGCGTTAAAAGAAATTTAGAAGTTGATTTTAAAGAAAAAAATATTGTTTTCATCATGGTGGTCCGAATTTTCTATGCGGTAACTGTAAAAAGAATGTATGTTGTAACAGCATATGAATATACAGAAAATTGCAGAAAACACAGCACTAGCTCAAGGTCATCAACTGGTTTTTACAATAAACTAACGGGTGATTTTTTAGCTATTATCGTTTTAAACAGTTGGTTTAAACAGCTGACGCACGTTTCGTGTTTTGTTTCATTCGAAATTTAGAGAGAACGTAGTTTCGAATCTCCGTGAAACACCAAAATGAAAAAAAAAGTTTTTTCTAATAGCGGTCGCCCCTCGTCAGGCAATGGCAAATCTCCGAGTGTATCTCCTCAATGGAAAAGCTCCTTATAAAAAATATCTGCCGTTCGGGATCGGCTTGAAACTGTAGGTCCTTCCATTTGTGGAACACCATTAGGACGCACACCACAAATAGGAGGAGGAACTCGGTCAAACACCCAAAAAGGGTGTAAGCGTTAATTACATATCTATATATAAAATAATACCGCATAATGTTTTTCTTTATTTAAATTAAAACTTTTGAATTGTTTATCTAATATTAATGTCTAATATTAGACAGAAATAAATAAATTCGACAATTACTTTCGCACTTCTATTGTATATGGTGCATACGACATTTGAGGACATATTGCAAAATGCAAAAAAAGGAAGAAGGTTCTGACATTGTCCGAACTGCCGTATTTATTCAACAAGTGCAAGCGATCAGTGACGAGGACCCTTAAAAATCAATGAGGCTCTTGTGAGAGAGTTTAATCTTTCTAAGGGTATTATCTGCCGAGTTCTCCATGAAGATCACCGGTATAAATCCTACGTTATGAGCAGAAGACATGTTATGTGGAAGAAAATACGAGAACAGTAAGTTACCCGATTAAAACGCATTCTAAAAAAATGAAGCATCCTGAAGCGCCTCTGATGTTATGACGAAAAAAATGACCGAGACCAAAAAACCAACCGCAAAAATAACGGATGGCTGTATTTCAATTCTACAGAGGTAGTGAATATGCTGAATATGAGCTTATATACGTATGCACTATATAAAAATAATAATTAGAATTATTTATTGAAATTACAAATTATAGTGAAAAATCAAAGGCTGTCTGTTCTATTTATTTATTTAATAAACGTGAGTATATTTTCCGATTTTGCTAAATTAATGCAAAAAATCACATGATTAGGTATGCATGCGTAAACTCATATAATATTCGTATGTATTTTTACTATTGCACGCTCACTTCATAATGGAGATTTACTTGTACATGTCGTGAAATTCCTTAAAATCACGCGCCAGCACAATAGCAAGCATCTACGAGTTTCTGCAAGTACAAGCAATTATCGGATTTATTCAGCATTAAGGAACTCATTATGATATGGATGGATATATGAAGGTGAGTATGAATGTTAGTTGGCTGAAGGGGTCGATGCACGTGCTACGTTTTATGCATTTATGTAATAAACTTATTTTATTTTATAAATAAATAAAGTACTTGAATATTAGTATGTTGGGGATAGGTGTTACCAAACCCGTTTTTGTGTGGTATTTCGCGATTTTCTTACGTACACTTTGTTGTATCTTTGGTGAATTTTAAGGGGTTCAAATCTCCATCCTGGTCACCAACGAATGTCTAATGAAAACGAGAAATCTCGCTCTAAAGTGTTAAGGTGTTTGATAAGGAAACTTTTTTAACGCATTAGAAATTTTGCGCCGCTACAGTCGATCAAATCGATGGTCAAGCAAAGTAAAATGACAATAGCCTTATGGAATGCGAACGGACTAAATCAACATATTCTTGAAACAAAAACCTTTATTAACAAATGCAACATGGACATATTATTGGCATTTGAAACGAATTTTTATGATAAAAGCTACAAAATAATATGTATGAGACGAAATTGTATGTTTAACAAAATGGAAGAATATCACATGGACTATCTTCAAGCAACGAAGATTCAAGTAAATGACACTCTAGACCCGTTGACCATATAAGCTGCTTACTGCCCTCCGAAGCACAACAACAAAATAACGCAATACACTAACTATGTACCTTAAAACGCTTGGAAATAAATTTATTGCCGAAGGAGTTTATAACGTAAAAATTATGATGTGGGGTTGAAGATTAGCAAAAACCAAAGGAAACGCACTACTTGACGCTATCAGAGTACAAAATTGTAACTTTTTTAAGTACATTAAAAGAACCATGGCACACTTACAAAGAATGGCCAGTCTTTGCATCTGCGGGGCCCTCAGAACCACACCCACAGATGCACTAAATATTATGCTTAACATTTTACCAATAGAGCAGTACGGTAAGCAAACAGCTGCCAAGGCAAATCTCAGACTAAGAGAAATCGGCCTACTCAGAACGAACCAAAGAGGACACTCCTCAATTTTAGAAAACAATTCCCCTGCATTCCCAGCACAACGGATTTCTGTAGGGCCAAGGACATCAATTTTAATAAATCCTTTGTCACAGTATTTCCTTCCAAAGAGGAATGGGATAACGGGCTCATTGTTAAGATAAATGACTTAAACATCTACACAGATGGCTCAAAATTGGACAACAAGGTAGGTGGAGGGGTCTACTCCGACAAACTCGGAGTATGCCAATCATTTCGCTTACCTGATCATTGCAATGTATTTCAGGCGGAAGTCACTGCCATAAAAGAGGGGCTTAATGAAATAAAAACGAGAGTATTATCCACAAATGAAGTCTTCATTTACTCGGACAGTCAAGCGGCAATAAAAGCGCTTGAATCAAAAACGCACTCATCAAAAACAGTTCTAGAATATTTTAAACTACTAAATGACGTATCTAAGTGCTACAAGGTGCACCTTATCTGGGTGCCGGGCCATAGGAATATTGCAGGAAACTGCAAGGCGGATGATCTTGCACGAAGCGGTAAAACGCTCGATCTCGAACCGGATAAGGCGCTGATACCCATGCCTATAGCCACTTGTAAATTACTTATAGACAGGGAAACCATCAAAAAGGTAAATACAAGCTGGCAAAACCTCACAACATGCGAACTAAGCAGACAGACATGGCCGAACTGGAACAGCGGTCGATCGAAGATCTTTTTAAGATTCAACAGAGAATCTATAAGAAAAATGATAGGTGTATTAACAGGTCATTGTTTAATAGGCAACCACGCTAGAAGGTTAGGACTACCTTACTTCGATTTCTGTAGAAGCTGTCTAAGTACAGAAGAAGAGGAAACAGCCAGACACCTTTTATGTGAGTGTGAAAGCCTAGCTATGAGAAGGCTGCGCACTCTCGATACAGCATTTCTAACCGATGTAACGGATATAGCCCATCTAAAACTAACGAAGCTCTGCTCGTTTATTAAAGCAACCGGATGGTTTGAAAAGGAACACGTAGAGTAAGGATAAGCTCCAGTGGTATCACAATGGACCTGCCGAAGGTCTAAGTGTGTCTTACGACAACCACCCTACCTACCTACCTACCTAAGTACAGAAGAACCCATCTATTGGCCCTCAGACATTAAGGAAGTACTTGACTTGCTTGACTTTTACATCATAAAATAAATTAATCCAAACATACTGACAACTGAATTTTATCCTGAGCTCTCTTCTGATCGCTCGCCAATTATACCAAGAACCTAACAAATTGTAAAATCGACCACTTTACAATCATCGTACAGACTGGAATGCGTTTACGGAGCTCATGGTATTATACTTAGATACCAAAGTATCTTTAAAAACAAGTGATGAAATTGAGGCAGATTGAGACAGGGTATTTGTAAAAAGGGAACCCACTGATACTGAAAACAATTGCTCAGCTGCTTATCGGCACTTCAGGGTCCGATAGTTGCATTGTACCTAAATTCACGCAGTTACATTTAACAAGCGGCAGGAAGTAAAGTGTATAAGTACAATCCGTTGGAGATGGCCGTGTTTCAATACAAATTTTTCAATACAAATTATCAAAATATTCCTACCGAAAAACCGTTTGGGCAGACTTTTTGTCAGCAAATGAATAGATGAGCTTAATAGGCAAACACGTGCTTTTGAGTGAAACGCGTTGACACCTTTTGAAAAGGATATTATGATCAGCAACAAGTCCCTGGCGGTATTGCGGCGGCTGAAGCGCATCGAGAGCTACAAAAAGTTTATGGAGATGCGGCCTTAAGTGAAACAAGGGGTCGAGATTGGTTCCGTCGCTTCAAACACGGTGATTTTAATGTTGACGACCGTCCGCGTGAAGGAAGGCCAAAAACCTTCGACGACGCTAAATTGGAGGCATTGCTCAATGAGGATCCGTATTAAAGGCAAGAAGAGATTTCTTCAGTATTAGGCCGCCAATCCATTTCCAAGCGATTGCATGCTTTGGGAATGATTCAGAAACAGGGGGCTTGGGTTCCTTATGAGTTAAAACCAGGGGATGTTGAACGTCGTTGTTTCGCCTGTGAACAACTGCAAAAAAGGGGGACTGTCCAGCCATGCTTCTACGTAGTCGCCTCGGCCGAATATTCACGCTGCGAAGGTTATGCTATGTATTTGGTGGGGCCAAGTTGGTGTTATTTATTATAAACTGTTAAAACCAAGCTAAACCATCACTGGGGATCGGTATCGACTTCAATTGATGCGATTGAGCCGAGCACTGCGCGAGAAGCGGCCGCAATACACGGAGAGGCATGAAAAAGTGATTCTACAGCATGACAACCTACCTGGAACCACTGAAATGGGAAATCCTACCCCACCCCCCATTTTCTCCAGATATTACGCCGTCCGATTATCACCCGTTCCGATTGATGGCTCATGGTCTAGCTGACCAGCAGTGCCATTCATATAAAGACACCAAAATGGCTTGATTCGTTGATACAATACTTTCAATGATTCACTTGAAACCATTTTTTCAAAAAAAGTTGTATTTTCATCAAAATAACAGCGAGAACTTAGTTGCGCACCTAATAGACTTTTCACAAGTACTACTTTCTTGACAATTGACTTCTAATGAGATATTTGATATTATATAACTTTTTCGATAGCCCCGTATCTTGCTTTAATTTTGAATACAAAGTGGTTTTTCTCTATAACTAAATCGTTTTATTTATCTCTTCGGTATATTTATTCGAATAAAATGCAAGAAAATTTAAATAGAAAGAAATAATATTATATATTGTATGATATAATGTAAAATAAAAAAGGATTAAGAATCGAGCTAGTTTCACGTTAGTTTTGAGAGATCTTTCAGTTTTACAACTGATAAAAAGGCTTAGGTTAAATTAGCAATGCATATGTATTAAAACACCAAATATATTGCAAACTTGATTGAATTAATAAAACGAATTTCACTGCTTTATATACTTACTGTTTAATTGGCGTACTATTTATACTACCTTTCTACCGTCATTTTCGCAGAGGACATTTTTACCCTTTCTCCCTACTTCCAAAATGCAACAATATATATATTAAGGAGCGTCAAATTTCAGTTGTCACTGAATAGAATATCTTTTTTTATTGAATCATGCATTAGACATAAAAAAAATTTCTAACAGCCCGATTTTGTGTGCGGTATTGCGGCATTGTCATTGTATGAGAAGGCATTCGTTATACATACATATATACATAGAGTACCGCCTAAAATTTAGAAATCGGCTGCGAAAGTGGAAGAAATAAAATTTGAAATCTACTAGATTTCACAAAATTTTGCTAAAATGATTGACAAAATTAATTTGAAAGATCTTTAGTGATGATTAACTAAACAATTGAAAAACGCTACCTAAATAGTTATTACACATATAAGTATATACAATAATGCTTAAAATAACAAGCAGCTTTTCGAGACGGTTCCTAACCTCTAAATCAACCTTTACAATGACTGAACGAGAATTATTTAAAAATTTTAGTTCGGTCGGAGTAAAATTGATACCGGTACGAGTATTTGATTTCTATACCTACCGGTAGCTTTTAGTTTTCTTTAATAATTTTTAATATTACAATAACAAATAAGACGTATTTTACTAAAAATCGGTTTTTGGCTCCATGTGCTACGAAAAAACCAAATTTGAAAAAAAAAAAATCCTTTATACATACGTCGAGAAATATCTCCCATTACAAATACGGCGAGTTATGAGGTACACCGTCCATCACTTTTTCCAAGACGCCTCTGGAGTTTCACTGTCATGCGCTCAAATTTCTCCAAATCCTTAAGAACATGTTTTTTCCCCATTGACTTGAATGAATAACTTTGAATGATTGAAATATGTAAAAAATTATAAATTAATTGATTAATTTTTAGTCACCTTGTATAACCTTCTTTCACATTTAAGGCTAGTAGTGTCATTTGCGAAAATATAGGCGAATTTAGCAGTCTCGTTAGATGCGAATCGCCAGCGAATTCGCCACAAAATAGCGAACTAGTGTCAAAAATGAATTTTCTGTATTGTCATTGGCGAAAAAACGGAAAATTTAAGCTTACAAAGGAGGGCGAAATGCATTGAAAAATAATTTTTTTTTTGCTAAAAATTTTGAAATGTTTACTACCATTCTGCGTTAATCAAATTTATCAGTTATTACCTTTAATCGCCAAATTTTGAGAACAAAACGATGATTTTTTTTAATTGCTATATATATGTACATTCATTGTTTGCCAAACCAAGGACCAAAGCAAGGATGAAAAATTGTATGCTTTCTCATTTCTATATCAGTTGATTTGTTAATATGTTGATCACTACTTTCGTATACATATAACATACATGGCAACGCCAATTTGTCGCAATATCAAAAAATCAAATGCAATAAAAAGAAAAAATAAGAAAATTCTGCTTATTTATAGAAAACTTATCAAAATACATTGAAAAATTAATGTAAATTTGAAATTTTATTCACTGTGCTTGACATGCTTCACACAAAATGAAGATATGTTGTTATCAAATTGATTCAGTATTTTTTTTAATGGTCTCTCCAGCATAGACACAATGAGTTTTTGAATGCCATTGGCATCAATCTTCGGTCATACTAATAACACAATTTGCAATTCAAAAATATATCAGGTTGTTGTAAAGTATTGAAAGCGGCACCTTTTAACGGGTAGAGCAATGAGGTTGAGCTCGCCATTTCGAGCACAAATCGTATCGAGCATATAAATTTTTACAATGGAAAGGAGTGGATATCCTGCAGTGATTCAATTCTTAATTTTGTCTAATTGTGTATCCAATTGTAGAGTTAAAACGTGGCCGTAAAAGCGTTGAAGGTGAACCAGAGTTAGGTCATTGAGCAAGTAATACAAACAATCACTCATAAATGAAAAAATCCAGAAAAATATTATATAATATATTTTTTATTCATTACTGAAAAAATATTTTTACTGCAATTTATTTCAGTAATGAGTAAAAAAAATTGGTAAACAAATATTTTGACTGGAATGTTTTTCAGTCATCAGTAAAAGTTTACTGATTACTGCTGTTTGTAATGTATTCAATGTATGTATGCTACTAGCAAAAAGCCTTCGTAAGAGATATCCCTTCCTAGTTAAACCAAATTGATTTGATCAAGTAGTTCAAAATGCAGTTCAGAATATCTGAAGAAGATGTTTGGAAACCAAATCACACTATCTTATAGACTATATTTAACCGTATAAATAGTAAGGCTATAAAAGGCTGACTAAAACGACTACATTAAAACATTTTGAGGAAAATTCTTAAATAATATTGTGTCGTCTGCCAATGAAGTCAGCTATCAGTTTATTTCTTCAGCAGGCAATGGCAAACTTCCGAGTGTATTTCCGCCAAGCTCCTCATAAAAACCATTTGTCGTTCGGAGTCGCCTTTAACCCGTAGGACCCTCCATTTGTGGAACAATATCAAGGCGCACCCTACAAATAAAAGGAGGGGCTCAGCCAAACACCTTACAGAAATGTGCGCGCCAATTATTTATTTTCTTTATTTTTATATATATAAGATTTAAATGATGTGACCTTATGATGTAAGGTTGTTTGTGAATGGGCTTTCAGTAGCCTTAAGGGAAGTTTTCAAATACCGTTATCTCGTAAACTAGAATCAATCTGACGAAACGGGCAACGCCATCATATTTAGAAAGTCAATTAAGTGGCTGTCAGAAACAAAAAAAAGTATGCCTACTAGCAGAGGCATAAACCACACAAAATATCTCTTGAATTGGACTCATACTATATATGGTATGTACATATGTATATTCTTGGTTGCAACAAATGTGCATTATTAAACCTCCTCACTCACACACATAAAAAAGTCGGCGCGCTAGACCAGCTTGCGGCATTGTACTTCCGCCCTCTCATGTATGTCAGTGTGCGTATGGCTATGTTACAAAGCAATCAACTGACCATCAGTGCAATATGTAGGCGGGTCAGTACAATCGTAAAATGCAAACTCTTAATTAAAACATGTCCATACAACATAACAGTCAAACAAAAATAGAGTAACTGCAAAAAAAAAAAAACAATTAAATGCCAGTACTCACCATGCCAACGGCGACCTGCCGCGCTATATCTAACAGATCAGCTGTACTTAACGGTGCTCGCGGTAGGCCCGCCCGTAGCGTATCATTGCCACCATTGTCGGTAGTAGTAGTTGTTGTTGTACTGGTTTCAGTTTGTGTGTCCTCCAATGCCAATATCCGTTTGCGTGCAGCAGTACGTGTTTGTCGCCGTTGCCATTGGCGCTGCCGCAATGCCACTTCACTCACCATTTCGGGCAAAATTTTGAAATAGGATTTGTTTTCGATCGCTTCCATTGTCGTCCGTAACTGCTTCGTTTGACCTCTACTCAACAAAGTTGGGTGGTAGTCGAAGTTTTTCAAATACATGCAGTGACGCTTCTGTTTCTGCAGCTGAGTGTATTCGGTTTCACTCTGCGCTGTTGCACTGTCACCACCAACACTGCCGCTGCTAATCATTTGGCTGCCCTTGACATCGATCACAAAATCTCTATCAAGTTTGTATGCGTTGCTACAGATGCCATCGTAACCATAGGATTTATTGTCGGCGGCCATAGATTGTGGCGA
Source organism: Anastrepha fraterculus (assembly GCA_037575425.1). Lineage (NCBI taxonomy): Eukaryota > Metazoa > Arthropoda > Insecta > Diptera > Tephritidae > Anastrepha > Anastrepha fraterculus. Next base: position 19,165 of record JAYXIM010049784.1, read on the forward strand.
TTGTAGTGGTGTAGGTGGTGGTGGTGGTGTACTATCGTTTATTGTGGTGATCGATGTCATGGTGGTTGCCGCCGATATATCACCAAATGGTGGATAAAATGTTGTTGTTTTAGCTTCTGTTACGCACCTTTGGTGTAGCGAATTCAGGTTTTTGTATTTGAATTTGAGCTTCTCAATAATGTCACCATCAATGTTAAAGACACCACTACCACCAAAATTGCTGCTTTTGTACTTATAGTTACCGACAATGTCATATGAAGCTTGACAACCGTTACTATTGCTATCACTGCATATGCGGCGATGCGTTTGTGATGTACTACGGCGTCCCCGCTTTTGCTGTTGCTTGAAACTGTGCCTTGCCAATCGACCGGACATCCGATTAACTGAGGCTCTACTGAATTTCACATTTAAGTCATACAGATATTTCCATTCATCTCTGCAATAGCAAATAGACGCAAACGGAAAGAGAGGTAAGTGAGGAAAGTTGAATGAAGAAAAGTCTGGGTGATATACTCGTATGTATGTTCATATTTATGTAGATATTGAAAATCGACTGACTGATATAGTGCGTATATCAGTGTGGAGCCGAGGCCAAAACTAGGTCATTGCTTTATATCAGTACTGAAAAATCAATATTTCACAAACAATAAGGCAGCAGCTGCAGTCGGATGGATTAGTACCATGCGGTAAGGTTGGGGTGGGTGTGTAACACCAAAATATAGAAGTTTTTGTAATAGAGGTCGTCACTCGGCATGTAATGCCGTATATCCTAGTGAATTTCTGCCATAAAAATCCGTCTGCCCTTCGGAGGCGACATAGTAAAGCTGCAGGTGTTTTCATTTGTGTAACAACATCAAAACTCACACCACAAATTTTAATAGGAGCTCGGCATCGTGAATAACTACAACTGCAAATGCAATTGAGCCTAAGTATCTCTAACCACTGAACTTTTTTAAGTATATGTACATATATATCGGCACTTGCATATATTGGGTAGTCGAAAAAGTCTTTTCGTATTTCTAATCAAACTTCAACTCATTTTTTTTATATTTATAATGAACTTTATTAAACCAAATATAATATGTACCATTTTGGTCGACCACCTTTTGCCATTTTTCTTCTAGAGACATTATTCCATCAGTGTAAAACTTTTGTGGTTTCTCGGCGAAAAACTGCGACAAGTAATTTTCACAGGCTTCTCTTGAAGCCAACTTTACTCCATTAAGGGAGTTCTGCATTGACCGAAACAAGAGGGAGTCCGATGGTGCATGGTCAGGGCTATATGGTGGATGCATCAAAACTTCCCAGCCAAGCTCTCCCAGTTTTTGCCGAGTCATCAAAGATGTGTGTGGCCTAGCGTTGTCCTGATGGAAGACGACGCCCTTTCTGCTGATCAGTTCTGGCCTTTTTTTTCAATTGCTTGTTTCAATCTCATCAGTTGTTGACAGTAAAGTGTAGAATCAATTGTACGAGCAGGCTGGAGCAGCACATTGTGGATGATTCCTTTCCAATCCCACCAAACACACAGCATAACCTTTCGAGGCGTCAATCCTGGCTTTGCGACCATTTGTTGAGCTTAACCACCCTTGCACCATGATCTTTTTCGCACATTATTGTCGTACTTGATCCACTTTTCGTCTCCTGTTACCGTTCGCTTCAGAAATGGTTCGATTTCATTTCGTTTCAGCAAAGAATCGCAGATGTTAATTCGGTCCATTAAATTTTCCAAAGACAATTCATGTGGTACCCAAACATCGAGCTTCTTTTTGTAACCAGCCTTTTTTAAATGGTTCAAAACCGTTTGATGATGAATGTTTAGTGCCTTGGCGATGTCATGGCAGCTTATGTGACGGTCCTGGTCAATATTTTCCATAATTTCATCGACTTTTTCAACGATAGGCCGACCGGATCGAGGTGCATCTTTCACATCGAAATTTCCAGAACGGAAGCGAGCGAACCATTGTTGTGCTACACGAACTGATACAGCATCGTCTTCGTAAACTTCACAAATTTCATTGGTGGCTTGCGAGGCATTCTTCCCTTTTTTATACAAAAATTTCAAAATACAGCGAATTTCTTCATTATTTTCACTCATTTTTGAACAGCTACAACTTTTTTTCAACTTCTCGGAATTAAATTTTTTTTTGGTTAAGAGAAGCTTAAAATGTAACCTTTCTAACACCATATGATATGACACAATGTGATTGGTAGCACTGGAGATAGATGACTCCAACGACATCTATTGACAAAATACGAAAAGACTTTTTCGACTCCCCAATAGTATCTTACTTTTTACTACTAAGTAGGCTACACGCACTGGGCTTCTTGTTTTCGCAAGTTAAGGATACAGCTACATCAGCTACTAGCCATTTTTGTACTAATTTTGGCACCAATGACATGTGCGAGGTTCTCAGAAAGAGGTATATAGCCGCCTGATTCGGAGTCCGGCAGAGACAGCGTCCGATTTCCGCATTTCGATGAATGCGCTTCTGAGCTTTGAGGTACAACTTCTTCGATGATCTGAACAGTTTAAACACAGTTTGGCTAGATGGGCCGGTTGGGTTCACAAAAATATCGAGAAGTTTTAAGGAAATGTAGAGACATAACTTAACTCATTTGTAAGAGTTTCCCGTCTAACCTAACCTATGTAAGCGTAGATTTTCCCGTCACAATATTCATTATATTATGGAGATTAACATTGAGCCCAAAAGAGTCATTCAAGATGATTTGCATGGCTTATTCCCATTTCGCTTGACAGCCTAATTATAGTATAAACATTTCTAATGCCACTAGATTGCTTTCTGATAGAAGAAACCTTGAAAATATGTATTATACTTTTGCGGTTTGAAAACTTAAAAAAATCAAATAATGTTATTTGGATTCTGGTAATAATAATTTTTCATCAAATCTATTAAACTCAAGTTCTTCCACTATCTGCGGTTATGTTTTGAAAAAAGTATTTTTAAAAACTTTGCGATCTTGGAAGTATTGAATTTTCTAATCGGTCCAGCTCACGCAAGCATTAATACCTTTCCGAAATATTTTGGCGGAGTCCTAAAGATATAATAAATTTTATAATTCAGGCATAAAAATGGCAAACTACTTTTGTAGAGCGCTTAATGTATGTAAACGAGTAGGGTTATGTTGACACGTTTTATATTTCACTATTCGACAAAAATTTCCGCCTTCTACTGCTGAGGCCAAAAAATGTGCAGTGTTTTTAAAGTGTGTTTTTAATGTGTTTAAAAACAGAATAACGGTAAATGAAAACAAACAAAAGCCTGAGAGTATACGAGTACAGGAAGGGCGCGCATCTGCAACGCTTTACTCAAAATTGATTCCTACAAAACTTTAAATTTAAATTTCTCCATTGAGTGCTGCTGCATTAAAATATTCATATGCGTGTGCAAATGAACGAATGAAAAAATTCAATTTCGTAAAACTGACTAATTTAATAAAATTTAATAACTTTCAAGTACGTTATACATAATTACTGTTGCACCACACTTTGACCAAAATTAAAGGCCCACTTTTGATATGTAGTTTAAATAAATTCGCCTCCAACATCTCTGACAGCTACATTTCAATTAGATAATACTGAGATACCTGTTTCGGCTAATAAACACACTGTTGCTAGCAATGAAGCTCGTTCTTCTTCGTCTTCTATTGTTTTTTTCTGCTGCAGTCAAAAATGCTGCAACTGCGTCCATGACGCCAATTTTTTTCTATGCCTGCTACGTACTGCGTATTGCAAATGCTGCTAGCTCATCTTCGTTAACGCCTAATATTAATTCACCGGAAACTATCACACGTTTTCGGGAAATGTCGATGTTCCCAGTTTTTGGCGCAGTCTGCAGCGTTTTGCCCCGGCTGCTTGTAATGCTGATCAAATGTACAATTTAACACTGGTTGGATCAATGTCACCAGTTTAGATTCATGTTGAATACCTCGAAAAAATTTCAGAGTTGTTCGTTTAATTTCAAATAGAAATTTGCAAGTGGTGAATCGTAAACACTGGCTACATCTTTCGTCGTTCTTACCTTCTGTCTCTGCGGATAATATAATTGATTATATTAAATATGCCGGTTTCGGCAGAAAGTATCTATTACGTTGTGCTTTAGTAAAACAATAAACTTCGCCTGTTACTCCAAAAGCTGGGCATTTCTAATCCTTTTTATCATAATTAATTTCGTCGAACCTTTGGCCCGCTAACGTTAACTTACGCCCTTCACGTTCTTTAGAAAACAAGGAGGGGTCAAATGGCAACGTAAGTCGACCCAAAGCTATAAGCAGTTCAAGTGAATCGATGTCTACTTTCAGACGGTAAAGGGTTTTCCAATAACAGGTTTTATTGGTGAATGGATTGCGCTATCAAGAGATAATTAACGATTTTGTATGGCCGGAATTGAATGGTATTCGTTTATTTTCAACAAGACGGCACTACGTGCCACACAAGCAACTTGTGTTTTAACACCTTGTGTCTTGTTTCTTTGAGACCACGTGAAAGAGAAGGTCTACGCCAACAGCCCAGGGTCAATTCAAGACCTCAAAGATGGAATTCGTGAGGCTATCGAGGACATAGAGCAGCCACTTTGCACTTCGCTTGTGAAAAATTTCATGAAAAGGAAATTGTCCTGTAAGCGTGGTCGTGGTGGTCATTTGTATTAAAAAAATATCATTTTTCTTTGAATATCAAAATAACACCTCTGTTTGCAAAACCCTATATCAGGGGTTCGATCGAGTGAAAAAGCAGTTCGAACTTTTAGTCAATATATGGATTACGCCGTCGTTTTATGTGTTGAGATCTGGCTTAACGATGATTTCATCGATAGTGAAATTTCAGGTTCACAAATATATAATGCTTATTGCAAGAGCAGGAACTAATCCAAAAGTGGTATATTTAGAAGTGGATTTGTTCTCATGGCAGTATCACTAAAGCTAACGTTCTTACCTCGTTATGCTTAAAATAGTAATACTCTCTTGGACCAACTGTGTGTTTACGAGTCCAAGTTCTGGATCACTGTTTCTTGTAGTTTCCTACATTCCGTCCAATAGCAGAGATAAATTGTACTGTTCGCATGCTGATAACGTCGTTTCTCTAGCTTATAAGATAGGAAACTCAACTTTTGGTATCACGCCTAGGAATGTTACTAAGGCTCATGAGTCTTTTTTCATTGATAGTTTCCTTAATTTTATACAAGTTATAATAAATTGTAGCATGGAAGAAGAGTAATGTTTTCCACCAATATCGCTCACGGATATGCATCACGTTTCTTTAGTTCTTAATTTCGAATTTTATAACTCTCCGTCTACTGCTTCATTTAATTATAATGCTTGTTTTTTTGTAACTAATAGACAACTTCTTAAGCTTCATTATGAAGAGTTACTCCACTCCTTCAGAGTTTTATCGCACCTTTAAAAGAGTCCTGTTAGAATACTGTAAGACAAACATTCCAATTTTGAATAAAAGGTCTTAAGAATAATTAAAAAAAAACTTTTAATCTGGGAGCCAAATTTTTTTTTGCAGACTAACAGAAATATCTCAAGGAGTTTAACTGTTGGGATACATTTCTTTACTGGAACTACATACTTGGATGGAGTCGAATATTGAGGCTAATCCAAAGGCGTTTTGAAGTTTTGTTAAATCTAAAAAATCTAGCTCTAGTAACCATCAGCAGTTTTCTCGAGGAAAATGTTGCTAGTAACCGAGCAGATGTTGCCAATAATTTTGCTGAATTTCTTTGCTCAAATTTTTCTACTGACTTTGCCCAGTGCATATTCGATGCTTCAGTAAACCCCGATATTAATAGTTTGTATCTCTGGTGTACTAAAAATCACCTTTCTTTGCACATTAAGAAATGCTTCAAAATCACTTTTGGAAAAATTCATAATGTTTTATTGACTCTAAAACTTTGTTAGAAACTGTTGATGAAACAAAAAATTTGGTATTATTTTTTCCTCGAATTTCACAGTTAATAGTCATATTGACCATATTGTAAGGAATTCTTAATCAATATTAGGCTTTGTTAGGCGGAACTTTACTCACGCTGTCCCTTATGTTTAATGTTGTTAGTGGCTTACATTGTAGGTACTTGTTTATTAGACCGTATCAAAATTTATTATTCCGCATAAAAGCCAACGTGTATTACCTTTTTATGTTGGTAGTTGGACAACTGAGTATGCACGTAATGCCCCAGTTACGCGTGCACTTAGTGAATTAGATCGCGACAGCTGTTTTAAAGCACAAAACTCGTATAACATCTTCGGTAGGGCACGTCTAGTACCTACTTCCGCATGCCTTTCTATTGAGTAATGCCCTGTTAGAGTGATAAGGATAGTAGATATATCCTCGCTTCTTGAAGAATATATGTTTAGAGTTTGTTTCTCAATGCTCATATAAGAAAACATACATGCTTGGTAAATTTTAAAGAAATTTTGTATTTACTTTATTTTATTACTTGAATGGTTCTTAGTTGGTATTTGGACTCTGTAGGTTACGCTTTTGACGAGATGTAGTTAAAAATCATATTTACAGTCGGATATGGCTCCTACCGCAACCACACACATATGAAATTCAGTGAAGAATTAACGTCAGGAGCATAACTTGCACAATCATGCTTAAATTTCGGGGCAAATACTTAACTTTTTTGATGTACCTACGGGAGTTATTATGAGTCTCCATTATGCAAAATATTTGACGTTATATACGCAATTAATAATGCCTTGACGGCGCAGCAGATCCAGTTGAGTTTTCGCTTGCATAGTATAAAGCCTTCTCGCAAAAGTTTGCAAATACGACGTACCTATTTGTTCCTTTTCTTCAAAATTTAACTTCTTAGAAGTGCACTTCTATATTTTTCTAGATCACCCAGAATCAATAAATAAGTTTGAAAGCCGCTGTAATGATTTGGCAACCACAGACCGAAGCAATCAAGCTTTAAACTAACATTAACCTCCATTAATCTTCATTCTCCGGTAGGAATTCTTGTGAACAGAAATAAGATGAGAGCGAACCCACCCTACTCAAGACAGACCACTACTTCTCACAGAAGAATAGGTCTTACGACTGCTGTAAAGATCCATCGGCAGATGTTTGTGCTTAGCTCTATCTTCAACAAGTACGAGTTCAGAGAGCTATAGAAGTCTCGTGATTCGCATATTATGTAGATTTCATTAAAATCTACTTACGACTGTGTGCTCAACAAGCTCTTAGCACCATATATAGGGTGTTTTTTTTAGAGGTTAGGTTTTCAAGATGAAATAAAACGTATATAATTTAATGTTATGGCCAAGAATTTAGCTTTATTATAAAGATAAGGGTTTGCCATTATGTTTTAAAAATGATACCCATTCAACCAAAAGTGAGCTTCATCGCTGAACAAAATTTTCTTCGAAGCGACGCGGGAACTGAACCATTATTTTCGTAATAAATTTGCACGATTTGCAAACGTTGTTCAGGTGTAAGTCTATTCATTATGAAATGGCAAACCAAACTGAGCATAAATCAAGTGACAGCTGTCAAAAATACCATCTACGAAAAAAGTAGTGCCAACTTGAAAACCTAACCTCTAAAAAAATACCCTATATAACTTTCTCCGTTCTCTGAAAAGCTGGTTAAACGCTCCGGCCGATATATCCATTTAAAGCTTAGTTTATATGCTACCATCAGTAATGCCATGGATGGTGATAAAAATACGCCAAAAGGTACTAATTAGACCGTCTATATATGAAAAATGCGTCAAATACCTTATTTGTATCCAATTAGCTACCAAAAATATACAAATTCAAAATTCTCACTTTTATATAGGTATATAAAAATCTCGTTTCCTCCTTTAGCTATTTTTTAATTTAAAATTACTACAAAAAAGGAAAAAATAACTCGTTTTGGCATCACTGTACACTGTACTCATATCAGCCAATCGACACAGCCCACGACACTCTTGTCTAGTACTTAATAATTATTATTCATCTTCAAGTTATTGTAATTTAATACTTCATTGCGCACCGTTATTTGACCGTTGTGTTTTATTATGGTATGTAGCCGAATAGTTGGTGCCTGACTAACATTCGGAAATGCCTTGGTTCGACTCGGTGCATGAAACATGAAATGTTTCTAATAGCGGTCGCCCCTCAGCAGGCAATGTCAAACATTCGAGGAAATTTCTGCCATGAAAAAACTTCTCATAAAATACATACCATCTGCCGTTCGGAGTCGGCTTAAAACTGCAAATCCCTCTATTTGTGGAACAACATCAAGCCGCACACAACAAATAGGAGCTCGGGTGTAAGTGCCAATTATGTATATATGTATATATATACATAGGTATGTAGAATATAGGAAGTGTGTATTTTTAGGTTTATAAAGTTTAGTAACAATAGCAGGACATAAAAAGCTCATTGAATTTTTAATCAGTAATTTTACGCAGCAGCTACTGACAGAAACTTGTTAAATTTTGTTGTTTCACGTGTATAGATTCATACATAGATAGCCACAGCTACACTTTGCTACAGTGATTGCGGTCGATTGTGCTTGAATATAACTTTGAGTGCAAGTATCTACATACTAAATTTCTATGTATTTATGCTAATAGGATGATTAAAATTTTGTAGCATGTACACGCATATACCTATGTACACTCTTACATTATTCTGTACGCAAATAAGCTTATCAATTGAATGTATTATAGATATTTCAATGCTTATAGAAATGATTGAACAAAATTGTAATTATTATGACGAAAAATTAGAAATTATATAAAATAGAATAATACATATTTATTTAAACTAGGATCGCCCTTACGAAATTTCGACGCTATTCGACGTTATATAAATACAGAGAGCAAAATTTAGTCATAACTTTGTTTAGTATAGCATACCCAAAAAAATGAACTCCATGAAATTATCAACCAGATTATAAGAAAAAAAATACTACTTTCAATAATATTTCGGTTTTGTATAGGTTGGGCCATGTAAAATTTGCTTTTTGAATCGGCTACAAAAAAAACTAGTCAATATTTTTTCAAATTTTTTTTTTATTTTGAAGATTGAACATTGTCATTAATGAATGAAAAATAATATCGTTCAAATGACTGCCACGACTGGCTTTACAGTAGGCCATTCGATCAACCCAATTTTTAAGCACATTTTCGATTGTTTGAGCTCCAATTTCATGAATGGCAACTTCGATTTCGTGTTTTAAAGCATCAGTCGTCTCTGGATGGTTCGCATAGCATTTCTCTTTAACGGCTCCCCACAAAAAATAGTCCAACGGGCTTAAATCACAGCTCCGAAACGGCCAATTGATATCGGAATTTCGGCTGATTATTCGTTTTTCAAACACGGTAGCCAAAAGTTCGAGTGTAACTTTGGCAGTGTGACAAGTTGCACTGTCCTGTTGAAACCAAATGTCGTCCATGTCATCCTCTTCAATTTTTGGAAACAAAAACTTGTTGAGCATGTCACGGTAACGCTCGCCATTTACTGTAACCGCGGAAGAAGAAGAAGACTCACCACTTTGGAAATAGGTTTTCAATATTTCCCAATTTTGTTCAAGCGTATAGCGTTCCCATTTCGTAAATGTCAAACCTTTAAGTAAATTATGAACACATTTGACATGTCATTTGTGTTACCATTCTCAAAAGAATAGGTGGCTCAAACAGCAAACGCTATATGGCCCACTCGTTTTTATCATTTTAAATTTTAAAGCTCTTAAAAAACACCGTCTACATTTTTATTTCATTTCATTTTGTTTCGTTTATTTCAAGTCTAAAATATGGTAAAGTTTTTTACAGACCTCTCAAACATAATATAAGCTTAAATTATTAAAGATAGTTAAATAAATAAATTAAAAAAAGTGAATCTAAAAATTCAAAAACCTCCTTTCTTCACACCGAAAAGTCAAGCAGAATAGAACTCGATATCTCATTGAAATCTCTTAGTGCGCGGGTAAGTCTCTTAATACGCGCAGAATTTGCATTATAATTCTAAAATGAAATCAGGGATATCATTAACAAATATTAATTTATGCCAAAACGTACTCATGTAAATCCGCCTTGTCGTATACGTAACATCTCAGCAAGTTACACTCTATCTCTGCACAGTACTCATACGCACCGGCTTACATCAATACCTTCGTTTTATAATTATTAATTTTACCTGAACCTATTCACTCATGTATCTATTTTAATACATTGTGCAAACCGTCTCCACATACGCTATCCATTGGTATATGTTTCAACTTTTTTCTCTGACTATAAATACTAAAAACAGGTTCGACAAAATTTTGCTCTCCGTATTAATATACAGTAGGTTCTGTTTTTATGCGGTAGATACGTTCCGCAAGAAACAGCATAAAAAAAACAGCATAAAAAAAGCTACTAGTTCTATAGTAAAACTATAGATACGTTTCAAATGCTAAAACCGCATAAATCTGAAAGATTCGCATAAAAAAGGGCACTAGTCCCATATTATTACTATAGATACGTTCCATAGACCGCATGAATCTGAAATAATTAAATAAAATCGCATAAACAAAATATTGTATCTTTGAAAATTATATCTTTATATATCTTCCATACTTGTAGGGTTAGCATTTCTGATGTAATCTGTGATGAGTTTTTGCTTAGCTGGTTTAGAATCTTGTTTATATGTACAATTCCCGATAGGTCGACATGCATTTTGTAATTTAAAAAAAAACCGCACTATTTCAAAACCGCATAAAAAAAAGCCGCATAAAAACAGAACCTACTGTATAGATAAGCATGTCTATATATGCAATTTTGGAGAAGGTTACAAAGATCGATTTTTTACAGTTTTAAGGAAAAGGAACTTTAATTTATGCGTGTATTATTTATGTGTGATATTTTAAATATCTAAATATCAACAGTGTGTACTTAAGAAAATATTAATTTGATATTAGAGAGCGTCAATTCGATTTTAGAAAGTCTCATACCGACTATAGAATTATCAAAGAAATTAACGTACATTTTGAAAAATAGGCGGCGATGCCGCACCCATTTTTTATTTGTTAGGACCAAATTTCCGTTCATCCGCCTGATGATATAAGTTATAACTCACGTTGTCTATGAACTCGTTTCTCGAATTTTACTAAAATGTGCGCTGGTATATATGTACTATAAAGTTCGGCCCGGACTGAATCTACCGTTCCTTATTTGTTTTATTTATATACTTTCTTTTGTAGAATTTCTTTTGTTTTATTATTCTAACTTAAACAAAACATTACATGCAAAACGAAGTGAATCAAAGTGGGAAAGTATCAGCAAATTTCTTGACGCACGTGTACAAATAATTCGAAAGCAAAATTTCGAAATCTCGTGAATATGCTTCTCACGAAAAATTAAGTTGTGTGGTTAGTTGACTGCAGTGCTTCCCAAGTGACACCTCAGGAGTCAATTAGAACACGAAAGTGTAGTCTTACCAGTAAAACAATTTTAAAAATTTTATAAATTTATTCAAGTCATCTATTTTGAATCTCTATAAGTCTGCTATTTCGGCGTTTTCCTGGAGCTCTCTTCTTTAGCGTCCAATACCTCAAACGATCTCTTTTGCTAGTCCAAGAAAGCGTAATTGGATCCTGCTTTGGACTAGGCCGGGTATATCCTATAAGTAAGATCGCTATAGCTTCATTTATTTACACTGACTGCGGCCTTTGTCAATCTTGTTCGCTCTTTTTGTTTGAGGATGATTGGAAACCCAGTGAAAGTATTAAAATGTTGCCTTTTCCAAGTTTAGTTCTGTTTTGATAAGAGTAGATGTTGAATCGTGACACCTTGCGGCTAGAATATGCTAATTCCTTGTTAATATTAATAAACATATTTATTAAGAGCTCACATCAAATTTGCTACTATAGTAAAGTAGAAGGGACTGAACGACATCAAACTTCGCGGAATACACACATACTGCTTAAGTGCTGTCTATCTTTTACATTTACAGAAATACATTCTCAGGCTTAGCATTGCTTAACGAGAGGCGACCGTTAAAAAACCTTTCTAGCATTTGGTGATATTTTGGTTATTATATATAGTTACTATATAGTTCATAATCCTGTCTGCTATCCATATAAATATTTTACTATGAAGAGGATACTATATGGAGAGCATACTTCTTCTATAGCTTGACTACCTGAGTCTGCTGAGTGCTGTCGTGTGCTAAGTGAGTACTATGTATGTCGCTTCTTCATTTTTTTTCCGTTCATAATATCTATTGTTAATCTTATAAATAAAGAAATTAGTTAAATAATTACCTCAGAAAATCCAACAAGTTGCCAAAACTGCAATATTCCGTCAGTAAAATCATTTCATTGTAACGTTTTGTACAATGCCCAATTATGCCAACAATATTCGGATGTCGCTCTACCGACTTCATCACTTCGATTTCACGTCGAAAGGCGCGCACATCGTCGATAGATGGCCGATCTATTTACAAGTTAAAAAAATTTCTAATGAGTAGGAAAAATGCGAATGAGTAAAACTGAAAATATCAAATTGCCTGAAACTTTTCTTTACAATAGTTTACTAACCTAAATCGTTGTCTACCAAAAGCATCAAAACTTTGCATAGCATATGATATACTTCTATTTACATAAGTGTCCTGCATACCTTTCAGCATTTTAACAGCCACTTCACGTACTCCCGATTTACCGTCATTGTAAGTACCGCGTCGTACCAAACCAAAAGCACCCTCGCCGAGAATTTCATGCAACGTAACAGCAGTGCGGTCAATTTCCATGGCATCGTTGAAAAATATTTTGTCTTCCAGATCTAATTGAAATTGTGTTAAGTCTTCTGGTGAATGCAGTAAGTTTTTTGTTGGAAAATCAAAAGTCGCCTTTGGATCGATAGGGGCCTTCTTCTCAAGATCCTGCAAAAATCAAAAAACAAACCCAATTAAAATTTAATAAAAATCATCAATAAAAATGAATGAAAATGTTTTCATTAAAACTTTTTGAGACATTTTAATTAAAAGAAGATGTTTGTGTATGCTTATTCACGCGCTTTGAAGTGCTTGCAAAAATTAACTCGAAATCACTTGAGTGCCACTTAACAATGTGAATGTGTGCGTAATTAAGATGCGTGTCATATCCACTTATTGAGCTCGTATTTCACGCCAGTATAAACCTCAGTGTTAAAACATTGACAACAGCTGGGTACGTATATGTGTGGGTGTGTTTAAGTGATTGCAAACATTGTAACTATCTTTACAGTCAACTGGATATCGCTTCAATTCGCTACAAGTCGATAGCAAAAAGTATTTGTTTTTTGGTAAAGTTTTATATTTGGCAAAAGGTCTTCCTAAGGACAAACATTTTAAGCTTTAATTCGATAATTGGTTTACGTCAGTAAGCCTTCTGATCTCGTTGAAAGAAATGGGCATATTTGCAACAGGAACTGTACGTAAAAACCGCATAAGCAATTGCCAGCTACTTTGAGATGCTGAGTTAAAAAAGCGTGGAAGCTGAGTTAAAAAAGCGTTCGATATGAAATGTGAAATCAACAATAATATTTTATGCGTCAAGTGGTTTGACAATAAGCCAGTTCAACTTATATACTCGTGTGAAAGCATTGAATCTGTTGGTATATGCAAACGGTGGAATTCAAAGGAAAAAGCTTATATTGATGTTGCAAGACCTGCGATTGTTGCTTCTTACAATAAGCGTATGGGAGGAGTGGATTTGGCTGACATGCTCATCGAGCTCTTCAAGGTCAACCACCGTTCAAAGAAGTGGTACATAAGAATCTTCTATTGGTGCCTCGGAACATCCCTTACAAACGCATGGCTATTGTATAGAAAGTATTTATTTAAACTTGATAAACTCGAGGCAAAAGCATATTCCTCTAATAAAATTTCAACTAGAAATTGCTCATGAGTTGCTTACTGCCACTACTTCGCACGGAAAAAAGAAAGGTCAACCATCGAATGTTGAAAGAACTAGCTCGATAGTATCCCCTTGCTCCCCATCAGTTGTTTGGAAGAAAAAATTTGTCTATTTTGTATACCATCATTGCCCAAAGTTGCTCACAAGCAACTTTCGACAGCGCTCAAACCGTGTGCCGTGACGACTCAAAATTTTGGGCAATTGCTTCTTAAACAAATACAAAAGGATGAAAATTAGAAAAAAAGTTCGTTCCACTGGGAAAAAGTTGGGGTCGAGTAAAAGAGAAAAAATAAATTTTGTTTTTGAGGCGGAGAAGCTTTAAGTGTAATAATACATAGAAACATGTTTTGGATATCCTTGGCAGTTGTTTTATTTTACCAATATTGGCAGGTCTAATTTTCAAACACTCTTCGCCGTAAATTGTAAATGTAATTCGGTACTGGCGGGTCGAATTTTGGCTTCCAAGAGTTAAATGCTTTTTTTTGTTTACTCGTATAGGCAATCAACTTTATATATTACCAGAGAAAATATTTCGAGGAGTCAAATAGCAGAAGCGATTAACTGGCTCATTTCGCCAAATTAAGCGTTCATAAAATGTTTATTTCAATAAATTAATTATATAATAGTCTAATAATAACCGAAAGCTTAATTTTATTTCCGTCTTTAAGTATGCAACATGTTCTCATTTCATTTGCCGAGCAGATCACCGCATCTCTTAAAGGGCTTATGAAATAGTAAATTGAACTGCAACGTGCAACGCAATGTACACGCTTTACATTTACGAGCAAGACGAATAAATATAAATATAAATATCAATAAATTGATCCAAAGATATTTGCCGCACCAAAGTCTTATGAGCTATCAAGCTCAAATAAATAAAACACACATAAACGAGTTCACCAGGAGCTCAGGTAAAACTCACTCAATCATTGGTTTCCCACTCTCCCTAAGCTGAACTGCTTCTAATAGAGGCACGTAATCATGCTCCCGCTCCATTGACTGTAACGCTGTAACCATTGTCCTTTTTAAGGACATAAACCCCAATGATTCTCGAATTTAACCATTTTTCTCTTTCAAAATGAATAATTTGATGGAAACCTTGCCTCAGCTTGAGTCCTTTTAAGAGGGATTGCCAATCCAAACTACCTTCAAAACAATCTGAAACTGTCCAATTGACATTCACAGACAACAGTGTTGCCAATTCAAAGTTCTCCGCTTCTATAAAAAAAAAAAAACTATTTACAAAAGTTCAGTTTGCAAGAAGCAGACATTTAAAATAGATTTTCTGCAGAATGGGAAATGAATAGGTTTGAAAGGATCAAATTTTATATTCTTGAAGTTAAGTTAGGTTGCGGCGATTGCCAATGCCTGTCAGGATGTAGACGAGCTCACTTAGGCCTACAGCCCCATTGTTATATCGCTTGCTCGGGCACAAGTCTCCCTCTCTAATTCCCAATGTAGTGAAACCAATATTGTTTATGATTGCAAGATTTTAAGTCTGCTAGACATCCTAAAAAGTCAGAGTTTAAACAAAGATGCCGTGTTTGGGCAAGAGCGGGAGCATGGCAGAAAAAGTGTTCAACACTCTCCATTTCATTTGGGACAGAAATCATGAGAGAGAAATCCATACGCTTTCCATTAGGTAGTGTTCGATGATGATACCAACCACTGTACTAATGGATGGCCGATCTAGATTCATGAGGGACTTAGCTCTAAACAAAAGCTGTCTTGTTATAATTATCATAGTGCGATTTCAAACAGCCGCATGGATAGCTTCATAGTGGTGGTGGAGTGCCTTTCTCGCCAAAAAATGTTAATAGTTTTGATCTGGCACTATCCCATGCACCAGTCCCTACACTCTTATTTCGTTACTTTAACTAAACTCTAAAACCTAATACTTGTTCAGTAGTCAGTAAGAATCATTTGTTTGTTTGACTAAATAAATAAATATGAAATATGAAAAATAGTTCCTGGAATTTAGTTTCTACAACTCGAAAGTCTTTTATTTTACACGCCAAACTGAAACTTAAGAGACATAACGCGGGAGAAAGCTAAACACTCTTGGTCAAATATTCAACCGAAACCATACATCTAAAATGGAGATTAGAAATGTAGAAGTTTAGCATCGTAACGTCCCTTTGAGACCATGTATAAAATTTGTACGAAAATATTCCCAACAGGTTAAACTCAATAATTCGAAGTATTTCCCATCAACATGGCATGCAAAATTTTTCGTACTGCATACGATTATGTTCATCAAAACGATTCGCTCTAATAACCATACACAATATCGAAATCTATACCGATGGTTCTAAGATGAACTGTGGTGTGGGAGCCACTCAACCTATCTCAATCAATTCGTCTTCCTGATTATGCCACCGTGTTTCAGGCAGAACTTTTAGCGATCAGAGAAGCATGCAAATCCCTAGAACTCTACAAGGAAGTTGGTGCAAGAGTAACTATCTTCTCAGACAGTCAAGCAGCTATTAAGGCCTTAGACTCCAACTACATTTCATCCAAACTGGTCCTACGGTGTAGAGAGGAGCTGAAACTGCTCAGCCATTGGCTTGAAATTACCCTGATATGGGTTCCCGGTCATAGGAACATACGGGGCAATGAGATAGTGGATGAGCTAGCAAGAAAGGGCTCGACACTAGACATAGCAGAGGCGGTGGCAGTCTCCACCCCACTGAACACACTAAAAGCATCCATTGCTTCACACTATCATGCTTTAGCCGAAAGAAGATGGAAGCAAATACCTACATGTATTACAACAAAAAACACATGGCCATCATACAAAATCCAAAGGACGAATGACCTGCTAGGATGTTCTCAGCCAAACATTTCACGTATCACTGCAACCCTTACAGGACATTGGAAAGTAGGGGATCATGCAGCTAGACTCAATCAACCCTTCAATCCTATCTGTAGAAGCTGTCAAGCGGAAGGGGCGAAGGAAAGTCTGTTCCACTATTTATGTGAATGTCCGGGACTAGCCAGGGCACGACTCCGATCCTTCGGTAAGCCTTTCCTACAGCAAATTAAAGAGATCTCAGACATCGAGATAAAGGATTTGCTGCTATACTTGGACCTCACTAAATGGCTCTGACTTGGACAAAAAAAAAAAACAACAACAACATCATCTTCACACGAGATAGTGGTAGTAAAACTGTGCTGGTCACTAATTAGGAGCATTTCAGCTCAGAAATGTTCAACCACCTCAACAACAACAACAATAACCATACATAAAATATGAATTGTATCTGATTAAAAAAAATAACGACATAAATAAATATTTATATTTTATGCTCATTTAAGCTTATAATATTTTGAATCCATAAATTTGTAGGGATTTCAATATGCAAAGCTCCACTTACCTCAAAATATTTACAACGCTGACGATATCGTTTAATTTTTGCTCGACGATGGCAAATGATGAATAGCGTCAATGACAGGATGACAGCACAAAAGATGGGCGCGAGTATTGCGAGAATCAACTTCACAATAGGTTGACCCTCTTCTGTCTTTCGCAAAATGAGCCGCAGCATGCAAACGTAGCATGAAAGAAGATAAACAGTGCAAAACAATTAACAATAAAGCTATGAAGGTGACATATGTTCAAGGAAATTAAAAGCATATGAAGATAAGAGAAAGTGAAAAGAAAAGCGAGTAAAGTAATGAATGGGCTGAGGAGATAAAGCGCAGTGGCGGCACAATGCATTGTGTATTAAGGAAAGAGAAATGAGCTTTAGCGCATCACCTTCATTTTGTAGTTTGCCCTAGTATTTCGATGTTATTCAATAGTGTTTTGGTCATAAATAAAAATAAAACAAATTATAAGTGACACATGAAAGTTTGTCTCTGCAAAGTTCTTCAATCAACTTCCTTCACAACTATCACCGAGTTTTTGGGTTTCCTTAATGCCCTTTTCTACAGCTTTAAGAGCTTTGTGGCTACCGAATGGGGAAAGTTGACTGTATTTGCCGATTTCTTCAAATTTTGAAGCATAGTTAAAATTTTTTCGAAAAACGATTTGTCAAGTCTGCAACCAGACTGGCAATCAGCTTATTTACGATAAGCTTGAATTTTTCAAATGATGCACTTGATTGAACGGTCATGAAAGAGACTTATAAAGCGTGATTTGTGTTCGTTGAGAGGCATTGCATTTCATATCCGGATTTTCAATCCGTGAGTTATATATGCATATAAATATTTATTACTATTTAAATTGTTAATGTTACACTTGTTCAACAATTCTACTGTTTACTTCTTTTGTATGTTAAAAAAATTATTATCATGGCAATCGAAAAAGAAAATTTGTATGCAAAAATATTCATATTAAAGAATACAACTAATATTATTAGTACATTTGACATAGGGCCTTTTTAAAACATTGGGGTCAATGCCATAATGTATTGTGTAAGAGACGATTAAAAAATCATATGCCGAATTATACAAATGTGGTCATAGAACAATCAACAATCACATAGTAAGCAACTTTAAGTGTCTCTCTAACACTTTTTGTGAAATTCGAAAAAGATGAGTTTTACAAAGAATATGAACCGCAATGGGTACACAAATTTATATTACGAGCTGTTTTAAATGACATTGATATTAAGAACTTTTCTGATTATAAATTCAAAATGAACTATAATTAGGGATGCGTTTGGCAAAACCCCTCCAATGAACAGAAGTCGTTAAAAATACCTGCTAAAACTCAATAGAGAGAACATTGATAGGTGTATTAACTGGTCATTATCTAATAGGTAACC
>JAYXIM010049785.1:0-34455 GCA_037575425.1 Anastrepha fraterculus
TTGATTTTGTTTGTGTGCTCCCACAGACCAGCATCACCAGTTAGGGGTTAAATACAGATAGCGTTGACATTCGGTAGAATTGTTATTTACATCTTTTTTCAAATCTGTTAACCCTTAAATATGTATTAGAAATATTTAATTTTAATTTTCAAACCTATCATTCCGTTTTGTGAAAAGAAAAACCCAACCGATTTCAGTTCCTAAAATATAAAATTAAACTATGTCTCAATATAAAACACAAAAGTTACATGGAGTTGGCTCAATCAATTTGCGGGACTGGTTTAAAAAAATCCAAAATCAGAGGTTAGGTAGTTAAGGTAGTGCTGGCTGATCTGTAAAAAGATCTCACTTAGACATCTAGAGTCCATTGTGTTACCAGTGCTATGTATTTGGAGTCGAATTCTTATTTTATGAACTTCATGATGCATGTTTTCGCGAGTTTTAACAAGTCTTTCAGCCATTTGTCCTACAAAGAGCAGGGCAGGGGCAAAGTAAGTGTTTCAAAGTACTCCTAGCATGAATATCCAAGCATCGCAATGGACTAGTTCCATTTTTGCTGCTTGATGTGGGGTGAGACAGTGTCCAATCAGTACTCCAATCGGTCTTGCAGTCTTGGCCTCAGAGTGATAAAATAAAATTTTTAGTTTTCGTATTCCGAGATCTTAGAATAATTTTTGTAAGTAGTTTTGTACGAAAATCATGACAACTGCGTTTCCAGAGCTCCTTTAGTTCCGTGTTCAGTCCAATATTAGAATTTTTTATGTTTAGAAAAAATGATTAATTTAATTAATGAGGTCATTTAAGTGAAGATAATATTGTATTAAAGGAGGAAACCAAAAAAAAAAAAAATAAATAAATAAATGAATCGTAGAAAAACTATGACAAATTAAAAAAAATTGAATTTTTACTTTGGATCTCACTGTTGCATTGATTATTTAGGTAATGTGAACAAACTTTTAGCAAATTTGCTTTGACTTAACAAGCCTACATTCAGCACTTAACACACATTGTTTCATTCACATTGCTACAATATTATATTTTAACGATATTTTTCCCGTCGTACGCTTTGATTGCAGAAGGTCTTTACTACATTCGGATTTAAATAAAATGGTTAGTTGGAGTAACACATATGAATGGTATGAAATTCGAATTGTCACATTAAAATAAAGCACTGGTCAAAAGAATTCAATGACTCATATATTACCACTGCTCTTTTTTCAACTCGTGTAAGACCAATACTAGAATATGGTTGGCTTAAGAGATATTTGATGGGACACAATAAATGAGCTGAGCTACAGTTCGAAAATTCATACACTTGTAGCTAGCGCAGGCAATTTGATAATTCCGGTTTCACAGGCACTCGTGTATGCCTGGAGCAACTATTTTCACAAAAAACATACGTAAATATGAACTTACCTTATTTATATTAAAACTATAATCACGACCACCATCTATGCGATCCACAATCTTTGCTATATAGGCGCTTAGCTGATATTTGGATTTCTGCCAGGATATATTCAATGAGTAAGTATTTCCCCTTAAATATTTACGATTCACTTTTAATCCTTCAGGAATAAAGGGTGCTGATGGGAGATATTACAGAAAAATATTTTTAAATTAGTTTTGTAAAAATTTGCTTTTGAATTGTTTTTTAAAGTAGGTACTTTCGTGGACATTTAAATAACATCAAGCTTGTCGCCTATTAAATGTGATTATAATTATATGAGCAAATCTTAATGTAATAATGAAAATACTTGATTTATATATTTTGTTTAATAGCACTTAAGTATGGGTTGACTGAACCATTAATTATATCAAAACTGTGCTTTAATTCTAAACTAGGATCGCCCGTACGTCGAAATTTCGACGTTATTCGACGTTATATAAATACGGAGAGCAAAATTTAGTCATACCTTGTTTTAGTATTTATAGTCATAGAAAAAAGTTGAAACATATATAAATTGATAGCTTATGTTGAAACTTTTACATGATCTATGTGAATAGATGTAGTAAAATTAAATGTGAAAAATATCCCATTTTACTTGCAGTAAGCGATCCTATATTTGTGTATTTCATTTGCGTGGCGGACGCAAGCCGCATATCATACCCAAAAAAACAAACACCATGAAATTATCAACCAGTTTATAAGAAAAAAATACTCCTTTCAATAATATTTCAGTTTTTTATTATCATTTAAAATTCTAAAGCTCTTAGAATACACCGTCTACATTTTCATTTCATTTCATTTCGTTTCGTTTATTTCAAGTCTAAAATATAGTAAAGTTTTTTACAGACCTCTCAAGCGTAATATAAGCTTAAATTATTAAAGATAGTTAAACAAATAAATTAAAAAAAGTGAATCTAAAAATTCAAAAACCTCTTCACATCGAAAAGTCAAGCGGAATAGAACTCGATATCCTATTGAAATCTCTTAGTGCGCGGGTAAGTCTCTTAATACGCTCAGAATTTGCATTATAATTCTAAAATGAAATCAGGGATATCATTAACAAATATTAATTTATGCCAAAATATGCTCATGCAAAGCTGCCTTGTCGTATACGTAACATCTCAGCAAATTGCTATCTACCTCTGCGCAGTACTCATACGCACCGACTTACCTCAATACTTTCGAATTATAATTATTAATTTTACATGAACCTATTCACTCATGTATCTATTTTAATATTAAATAAATACTAAAAAAAGGTACAACAAAATTTTGCTCTCCGTATTAATATTTAGATATTCATTGCAACTCGTAGAATCTGAAAAAAATATTTATTTTCTTTTCCTAACATCGAAAATTGTTTTTTTATTTGGTGATTAAGAGCCTCTCACAAACATTTGTCCATTGCACCTCAAGTATGCAGCTCATATTTTAGACTGATCAACCACTCCTCCTAAAGTTCCTACATACATATTCTGGAACATAACCAGGTAGAGCTTCGAACTGTGAGATAGACATCTATGAGAATCATCTCGCCAAAGCTAATGTAACTGTCGTGATCAAAGGGCGGGCATTCACATATGTATCTTCTAGGAACATTCCTTAGAAATACAAGTTTACAACCCCAATTCTGTTGAGGTAATCGGTCAAGGAAATAATTATGTATTAAGACCAGCTGTACAAAACAAACTAAAAAGTCCACCCCTGTATTTAAAGCTTATATTGAAATATTTTCATTATTTATTATTTTAGACTTAAAGAGTTCGATATGTTCTTTTGAGCTTCGAAGTCGATTTCATATAGTTGGGCCAGTTACTCAGAGTTTATCCTCTTAAGACATCCTTTTTGTTTCATCAATAGTACTTCAAAATTCATTAAAATGTTGCTTTTAAATTGTATCATACACTAAAGTTAGATAAGTTAGAATAATGAAATATTGTTCGGGAAAATAAATATCTTTTGCAGTATGAGACAAAAATGAGACAATGTCCCCTAAAACAAAAACTAAATATATTTGTTTCATTAGTTAACACAAAAAAATTGGTTTATTGAATTACAATTCATTAGTAAAAAAACAAAATCAGTTCTAATAATTTTATGAAATAATAAACAATTTCACTTAAGTACAAAACTGCATAAACCCCATTTTGCACCAGGTCAAAGTTTTATGAAACTTGGTGTTTCGTCCAACAACTTTTAACTTTTTTACAGCTTTATGAGGTTGAGCATTGAATAGTACATACAATTTGACGAAATATAATATTTTGGCATTCTCATTTCACTCTCTCACTAAGTTGATTTATTCTTTGAGAAAGTTCAACTTGGATAACAAGCTAATTTTTACGATAAGCCCAAGAATTTTCAATTGGATTTAAGTCCAAACTTTGTGTTGGAAACTTGAGGACTTCAAGCTCTTGGTTATTGTCCCATTTCTTTACAATTTTCATCGTATACTTGGAGTCGTTATCATATGAGAACATGAAGATAATCTCTCATTTTTTCTTTCATTCTAACAAGTGGGCCGAATAAAGTTAGGGTAAAAAACAGTATTGACTAATTTTTTAATTATACGGTACATCGCATTAATTGGAAAAGGGTTTTTTTGGTGAAAATTGGTTAATATTTGATAAAGAAAAAATAATTAACGAACTTTTCTGTAATTTTTGTCCAGAAAACATAATGCGGAAAGTTCCATAGATCTTCAAATTAGAAGCAGGTGCAGAGTGAAAATCGAAATATATTTGTAACTGGAACATTTCTATTTTCTTTACATCTCTTTTGAATATGCTTTTACACTGATATTGAATTAAAACAACATTTGAAGCAGCGGTTTATGGAAATGGTAAATGGAGAAGTAAATCGTTATATTTCATGTATAATTTGTGGTGATCTAAAATTTTCCCACACGAAGTACGCAACATCTTTACAAAACGCATGTTAATACTCGTATATGGTAAGTGGTGATATTTTTTTTTTTTTCAATAAAAGAAAACTCTGCTAGATTCATATTCATATGAGCACAAAGGTAAAGGTGAGCATGTAGATGAGAAAAATAATAAAGGTAAGTATATTGATACAGATTAGGATAAAGAGTAAAATAAAGACAAAGATACAGAACATAGAAATAGAGACAAAGATTGGATAGAGATAAAGATGCAGATAAAACTGAAATTGAAAAAGAATTAATTATTGCTAGTCGAATTTTTGATTTAATATGCACTACAATTGCTACGTCTATTTTTAAGTCAGAAAAAATAAAATATTTCATACCTGTGGCACTCACACTTATCTGAATGCCATTATCTATAATTCACCGCATTTGTTATGATTACTGTTATTATCATTGGCAGGTACGGCACTACTCATGAGTGCTCAAAAGCACCTGCATGCCTATGTACATTCATAAATGCGTAGTCTTGTCTACAGAGCACCCTAGGTGTATGTATGTACACCATAGGTATATGTGCCCAAGTATGGCCGTCTAACAACCACCATCATTCATTAAATCTCTCAACGAACACATCAGCGTCGCTAGGAGTAGAGTTAATTACAAGGCAAATGCTTGCTGTCAATGTAAGTGCATTGACGCATTGAAGACAGTCATCTCTAAATGCATATGGTATGTCATATGCCCGATAATAGATTGAAAACATATTCTGTATGGAGCAGCTGCGATTGATTTTCGCAAAAGGGTTATTGTTGTGTTACATTTACTCATCAAAATGAGTACTTACGTACGCACACATACATTCTGTCAAAACAATATCGGCAATAGTTTATTTAACAAGTGCGCGTTACACATACTTGTATGTCAAAGTTTTTTTTTTTTGCTGGAATATTGGTACAACTGTCCTCTATAGAGTCGCAGAGTTTGAGCGTGATCTCTCAATTAGCTTGTTTTTGGCATTTATCTAATTATATCAGTCAACCGCAGGTGTGCTCTGCGATTTTCACTATGAATAAAAATATCGAACAAAGAATTTATCTTAAATTTTGTGTTTGAACGAGATTTCGTGTGCCGAATCGTTGAAGATGTTACAGAAAGCCTATGGCGAGTGTGCTTTATCAAAAACACTGGCCTACGAGTAGTATAAGGCTTTTTCAGAGGGCCGAGATGTCGTGGAAGATTTGCCCCGATCTGGTCGCCCATCGACGTCTTCAATGGACGAAAATGTCGACAAAGTCAAGGGAATGGTGCTGGAAAACCATCATTTAAGTTTGAGGGAGGTAGCTTGTGACCTTAACGTGTTCCACGAATCAATTTGCAACATTTTACACCATCAATTGGGCATGAGACGCGTGGCTGTTCGACTCGTTGCAAGAGAGTTGAATTTCTTTCAAAAAATTCATCGGAAGAAGGTGGCTGAAGGCATGTTTGAGTAATTGAATTCGGACCCAATGTTTATCCAGCGCATCATAACAGGTGATGAGACGTGGGTACATGAGTTTGAAACCCCAAAATCCACGTCAAAATCGATCAAAAGTGAAAGTCATCCACTCGTTTTCTTTGATTATCATGGTGTTGTGCACTCGGAATTCGTTCCATACGGTTCTACGGTAAATAAAGAATATTATTTGGAAGTTATGCGACATTTGAGAGAGAATGTACGTTCCTACGGCCCAATTTGTGGAAAGAAAACTCATGGATCTTGCACCATGATAACGCACCGTCTCACAAGGCTCATATTGTGAACACTTTTTTGACCAAAAACTCGACAAATATCATCGATCAACCACCGTATTCACCGAATTTAGCGCCCTGTGACTTTTTCCGTTCCCCAAAACTTGAATTGCCACTCCGCGGACGCCGCTTTAAGTCGATAGAAAGGAGAATTCGCTGAAGGAGCTGAAGAAGATCTCTTCAAGCGCGTTTAAAAGGTACTTTGCTGACTGGACTAATCATAGGCATATGTGTATTGTTTCGAACGGATCCTATTTTGAAAGCGACAAAACAAACTTTGATGATTAAACAATTACTTTGCGTTTTATTGAACAATTTCCGGTACTTTTTGACAGAATGTACTACACAAATATGGGGTGGTCCTTTAAGCATTTGGAATTTTCACTAAAGATGTTTTGAGTTTGATAGATAAAGAAACATTAAGATGACATCCGTGGTATGCCGGATGTGTGTGTGCTGACATTTGATTCCATTGGAGTCCATAGTATATTGCCCTTATATTGATAACTCTTACACCAACCCGCCAGAGACGTGAAGAATGTGCATACTAAAACTCGCGAATATGTACGTGAAAATCTAGTTAACAGAATAGATTACCTACTGCAACGCCAGCCGTGGAAATTAATTCAATGAAATTGTATCCCATATTTAATGGCAGGGTTTACAAAATAATCTTTACAAAATATTATTGACTACCATCAATAACATGTGAATGTGAACTATTTACTTATTAATTAATAATATATTTTAATTAATTAATTTTCATTAATTAATAATATATTTTTATTAGTACCTGATGAAATATTCGGGTTTCACTACAATATATTTCTCATTGCAAAATTGTAGGCTTTTTTCGCGAATTAGGAGGTTTAAAATGCCTAATGCAGCACCATCAAGTGACTTCTTTAACCTGATGCTGGAAAATATCCTGGGAGCTGCAGAAATTAATCGCTCTAGCATAATTTTTGTAAGCCAAGCCTTTTCCAAACTGGATAAAGAAGCAAAGCGATAAACAAAACTTGCACTTTTTTTAAGGCCCTAATTCATGCCCGTCCTATTATATGGCGCAGAAGCTTGGACGATGACAACATTCGATGCGGCGTCCCTTGGAGTGTTTGAGAGAAAGAGCTTTACGACGACATAGACATAGCGCAGCGAAGTTGGCTGGGTCATGTTGTCCGAATGGATACAAACGCTCCGGCTCTGAAAGTATTCGATGCGGTACCAGCTGGTGGTAGTAGAGGAAGAGGAAGGCCTTTTCTGCGTTGGAAAGATCAGGTGGAGAAAGACTTTGCTTCACTTGGTGTGTCCAACTGGCGCCGGTTAGCAGAGAAAGAAACGCTTTGTTAAACTCGGCCAAAATCGCGTAAGCGGTTATAGCGCCAATTAAGAAGAAGAAAATTGTTATGAAGTATCGTCGAATCACAATTAGAGAAGTTGCTGAAGATGTCGTCATATCGGTTGGCTCCATGCCACGTAATCTTTTCGGAAATATTGGGTATGAAGCGTGTGGCAGCGAAGTTCGTTCCAAAATTACATCGCTCAGGAGTTATTGAATGACGTCAACGATGATCCAGATTTGCTTAAAAGGGTTATAACTGTTGTCGAATCATGGGTATATGGTTATGACATCGAATTCAAAGCTCAATCGTTCCAATGGAGGAGAGCCAAGACCAAAAAAAAGCAAGAAAAAGCTCGATCAAATGTCAAGGTTTTACTCACCGTTTTCTATGGCGTAGTGCATCTGGAGTTCTTACCACAAGGTCGTACCATATGTCGTTTGCGTGAAGCAATATGAAAAAAAAGGCCCGAAATTGTGGGAAAAAATTTATGGCTTTTGCATCATTATAATGCACCTGCTCACTCATATTTCCTTGTGAGAGATTATTTGGCCAAAAAGAACATGCTTATCATGCCACCAGATTTGGCCCCCTGCGACCTTTTCCTGTTACCGAGATTGAAGAGATCCATGAAAGGATGGCGTTTTGCGACGATTGAAGATATAAAAACCGAATCGCTGAGAGAGCTCAAGGACGTACCAAAAAGTGTATATCAGAACTGCTGCGAGGATTGGAAAAAACGCTGGCACAAGTGTATTATATCTGATGGGGACTACTTTCAAGGAAATAAAACAGAAATTTAAATTCACCTTATTTTTGGTACACACCTCGTATGTGCTAAAACAATTTAAGTAATCACTAAATGAGGACAATAAGCTAATCAAGTTCAGTTCACTGAAAAGTTCTTAGCGAATATGTATTATACAATGTGGCACAATAGTAATTATTAAGCAGTGAGTTTTGATTAAATTTACGAAGCCTGGAAATGCGGTTATGATACTTTTATAGGTACATATGTATATATTTATATAAAAACTAAACATTAAAAGTTTAATCACGAGCTTCGAAACTGATAACGTAGTGCAAGTAAATATGTCACTAAGAAGAAGTGTAGCCGCACATTGCTTACTTGAATGTGAAAAAGTTAAAGTTGTAAATATTTTTATCATACGAGTATTGAGATTCAAATAACAAAGTGCACACAAGTTCGGAACAAAGTTCACACAAATAGGAGATTCAGTGACAAACATCTACTTAGAAAATAAGGTGGCAAACAGGATACTTGGTCATGCAGGAGAAACAAGTGGGAAAATTGTGGTTTGACAAACTTGGAAAAAAAGTTTTCGAAGCAACCAAGTGAAGCTCTAAGCCAACTGATTTGAGTTCTAATTTGCCACATCTATGTTTAATATTCCTACCAAATTATTGTATTATCGCCATTTGTAAAAGTTACGCCGTCTTGAGTAAATCTACCTCTGCACTTGTTTTTGATTTTTTACAGTTTTAGAAATGGTTTGGAATCTGCAACAACATGTTTGTATCAAATTTTGCGTTAAAAAAGGATTCAATGGTGCGAAAACCTTAGAAATATTGGGAAACTGTTTCGGTAATGATACTCTAAAGAAAACAGCCATTTACGAGCGGCATGCAAGCTTCAAAAGACGTCGTGATTCCATCGCGGATGAAGAGCGTAGGGGCAGGTCGTCAACATGGAAAACTGATGAAACCATAAATAAAGTGACAGATGAAACCATCATCAAAGTTGATCAATAACCGCAGATTAACCATTAGAGAATTAGCAGAGGATTTGAACGTTGCTTATAGTTTCGTTGCTTAGATTTGGGTTTGTGTCTTATTGCTGCAAAGTAGATTCCAAAGAACCTAAATTTCATGCAAACAAGGAACCGCCAAAGAAATAATTTCCAAGGCTGTATTCGACATTCATCAAACAGATTACGTTAACAATTCGCCAAAAAAAATGAAAGGATTCGTGGGAAAAGAACTCGTTGATTTTGCTGCCTGATAACGTACCGTCGCGTAGTGCCATCATTATCCGTGAATTTTTGATCAAGAGCGGAACAAATACTATCCAACAGCCATCGAATTCACCAGATACAGCTGCCTGTTTAATCGAGTTAAAAAATCACTGTGAGGGAGGCGTTTTAACAACCGGAAGGAAGTAATGGAAAAAGTGAAGACGGCTCTAATGGATGTATTGAAAATAGAGTTCCAGAAATGCTTCGAGAGCTTGCAGGCGATAAATATACATTTGGAGGAATAAACTTGTATTTTGAATTTTCTGAATATATTGGGAGTGAATTGATCTCACGAAGGCTTAAAAACACAGTTCCTCAGATACACAGTTGTTTGAGGAATAGCCAAATTCAATTCAATTATTTTCACAGATAAAGTAGATCACAGTTTAAATCATACTAAAAGGATTACTATCTAAAAATGTGCATAATATTTATTAAAAACCATTTTTTAACGAAGGCTGTTACTTAAATTTCTGGCTTTGGGCATTTCTACCAGGTGCCAGCTGATGTTTCCATTGCAAAGTTTGGCATATTTTACGCACTTAGAACGGTTTGACCTGTGAGCCAGATTAGTGCCATTGTGGCTTTAAAATTCATTTGCTCATAAAGAATGCATCGATTAACTAAAATCAATATAAGTTGAGCAAGCACCATCTTTTATCACCGCAAAAAACTGGTGAATTTTCACGTGGTCGCTTTCGTTCACCGACGAATTCCGGGAAGGTCGTACGAAATCAGTTGTTGTTGGCATTAGTATGGCGAGCGTCAATAAGATTTTGCTTGATGACCTTATTATAAAAAATATGTGTTCGCGTTGCCGGATATTTTGAAAACCAACTTTAGGTCAGAAATATAAACTCAATCCTTTTTATCGCATATACAGGGTGGGCCATATAGCATTTGCTTTTTGAATTACCTATTTTTTGAGAATGGTAACACAAATGACATGTCAAATTTGTTCATAATTTACCTAAAGGTTTGACATTTACGAAATGGGACGCTATAAGCTTGAACAAAATTGGGAAATATTGAAAACCTATTTCCAAAGTGGTGAGTCTTCTTCTTCTTTTCTGATTTTCACATCGGTGGCTACGTCAATAAGCAACATCGTCGGATTTGGGGCTCAGAAAATCCACACGTTACTGTAGAGAAGCAAATGCATCCACAACGAGTCACTGTTTGGTGCGGTTTTTGGTCTGGCGGCATCATCGGGCCATTTTTTTTCGAAAATGAGCGAGGAGCCGCGGTTACAGTAAATGGCAAGCGTTACCGTGACAATCTCAACGAGTTTTTGTTTCCAAAAATTGAAGAGGATGACATGGACGACATTTGGTTTCAACAGGACGGTGCAACTTGTCACACTGTCAAAGTTACGCTCGAACTTTTGGCTACCGTTTTTGAAAACCGAATAATCAGCTGAAATTCCGACATGAATTGGCCGCCTCGGAGCTGTGATTTAAGCCTGTTGGATTATTTTTTGTGGGGAGCCGTTAAGTACAAATGCTATGCGAACCATCCAGAGACGATTGATGCTGTAGAACACGAAATCGAAGTTGCCATTCATGAAATTGGAGCCCAAACAATAGAAAATGTGCTTAAAAATTGTGTTGATCGAATGGCCTACTGTAAAGCCAGTCGTGGCAGTCATTTGAACGATATTATTTTTTATTCATAAATTACAATGTTCAATCTCCAAAATAAAAAAAAAAACAGTTTGAAAAAATATTGATTAGTTTTTTTTTTATAGCCGATTCAAAAAGCAAATTTTACATGGCCCACCCTTTACAAAAAAATAAATATTGCAGCAAAAACTTTGGTATCTGCATTTCTATGTCTTAAACTGTATATGAGGCAAATTTCGCCAAGTGTACAAATTTCAAAAGTTTGTATTTTTACAATTTTACTTAGAATCACAAGTTTTTCTTAGTTCTTATTTCACGCCATATTTATTACTGAGTATTGGAAATTACTGACCTTGGTGAAGTTTCTATTGCAAAAAATTTGCAATGAAAATATATTATGGTATTGCATATTTTAAGCAATATACGTTTGATGTTATTTTTTGTTATTTTAAGTTTTTTAGCGATATATAATATGCAATGGGATCAGTATCAGGACTTGAGACTTTCCATGTAGCTACTGCACTTTAGGATGCCCACAAACATAGTAGAGCTAAATCAAAACATGATAGCAATGCTGACCATTTTCCCATATAAACATGACGTAACGAGAGCTTCAAATTCTTAAAAAAACTGCAAAACCGTGCAAATTGAGTTTCATATGACCAGGCTGAATTATTCAATATTTGCAAATGTTTTATAGAATAAAAATTTTATTTGAAGATTGGTATTCTCAATGGCAATTCCATATTTTCGTTTTTATTACAACAATGTCATATTATGTTTCAAATTAAAATCCTTAACATGAATTATAGGGAATGAACTGAAGTTTATTACTACATATATTTTTTACAAATTGTTAAACTTAATTTTAAAAAATTTTTTTTACTTTTCAAATACTTATTCCTTGCGGTTTTTTACCCCAAAAAAAATAACCTTTAAGCCTTCATTTACTTTGCTCCTAACAAATTTTTTGTGTATGTGTTTTTTCCATAACTTACGGCAAATGTTGAAATTGTAGTTGTACCATTCCGCACAGGATGGCGCCGTTATAGTGAGCCACCGCATTCCACTCTCCTTATTTGAATTGTTCGTATTCTTCGCGCGTATACCAACCTTGTAGACAGCTGAAAAAGTCAAATTCTCCAAAGTATAAGTGTATAACTGGCGTGGCTGTTTCCATGAAATATTACGCGGGACAACAAGAAGGCATCGCGTCCCATAGAAAGACGGAAAACAAAAATAAGAGAATGTAATTACTAAATTGTGCAAAAATACAAGTTAAAAGCAAATCATTATATATAAAAAAAATTGTATTTATTTGCACATTAACATTCTGTATGACTATGTTGGAGTAGAAAACTTCATCAATTATATGGCACTACAGGTAAGTGATGCGAAGTAAAAGTAGAAAATGCAACAAGTGGCAAGTGGCAATAAAAAGGGGCTAAACATTTTCTCTCTAACGCAAAACCACTTACTAAAAGGTAAGGGCATAATCCGTAGAGCAGTTATGAGTTATTAATATTATTTTACATATTGAATGTTTTTCAGATCCTGCGAGGCAGAAGAAGTGAATTTTTTTCCTTGGCGGGTAAAAATCATGGTACAGCTGAACTTTAAGTAGCGTTGAAAAAAAAATGTTGTAGTCAAATGATGAGATTAATAAACATTTCACGAAACTCTCTCAGGGGTAATCATTTAAAATAATGCTCTTAATTGTTATAAACTTATGCATCCATTCTATGTTTGTGACTGTGCTTGTGCTAAATATCAAGATAAATATCATAATAATCAAAAGATTTATAAGTTGTCCTTTCAACTATTTCTGCTGCATTTAATTGATTCTGCTTTCAAAGGAGGACAAAGTTGCAATATGGTATATGAATGAAGTGACACAAAAATTAAAATATATAAAGCTTTTACTCATGTAAGCACTAATACTCGAGTTGAGTGTCCTCCTATATATTGACTAACGTAGTACAATCTGAAACGCTCACTAACAACGCAATATCCTTCTAAGGGCTTTGCATATTTATTAATAAGAAGTAAAGCAGTAAAGCACACTCATAGGGTTCTAGTAAAATGCATATATGCATGAAGTAATTGAAAACACTCACATTACGTATTTCCATGGGCGTCATATCGGATCCTTGATTCTCATCAAAATAGAGTATATTGTAGTGGCACGTTTTATCTGTGGGCAAATATGAAATAAAATAGTGTAGAAAAAAGTAACTTAAAAATCTTATGGTTAAGAATAACTTGACACGTACAGTCTATGAAAAGTATTCACTAAATATGCAGTACGTAAGGAGCACTTCTTTGCTTTTGTTTTTATCTCCGGAAACTAGCGAATGTCCGTCAACTTAGGGTTATATATGCATATCTACTTGTATATATTTACAATACATTAAGGTAGTTGAAACCAAAAAAAAATATATATTTTTCTTGATGCTACTCACAAAATTTGTTCTGTATAAATTTATTTATTGCTATTATTTATCAGTTACTATTTCTTATTGTACATTTATTAGAATGTGATAGTTTTTATAACCCAATTTTTTCCTAAGCTAATAAAGATAAGGCGATAAAGGTTACAATTACCAAACGATTGTGATTACACTAATCCCAAAAAACTAAGAAAACGTGATTGCAATTAAAGTAATCATCTAACGAACGAACTTAGCATACGATTACGGGCATCGCCATTCTGAAAAAGTCGAAATTACGATTTATGTAATCGTAATCTAAGTTCGTTTGATGGAGAATTACTTTAATTTTAGCCCTGTATTTTTTGTTTAAGAATTATACGTTGCAAAAGATTACTTTCACCAAATATATTGGTACGAATTTTCTACGTTTTTATTGAAATAAATCCACTCACAAACTAGTAGCAACAAAACTTTTATTTATTGAAGCACTTTATTGCTTTACTTTACGTTTACACGCTTAACTTAAGACTGAATACCCTATGCGCAACACCTCTGCCTATACTCGTATACTCATAATTTTTCAAAAATGAAAAATCAGAAAAGTAGAAATCATCGGTTAAATTCATATTTGGAAAACTCGTGAAAAAATGTTATTATAGCAAAAATTTAGTGTAAAGAATCATCCATAATCCGGTTTTCAATACAAAATTAATCGAAATTCAGTAACTTCGAAATCTCAGAATTGTTTTTTATTTTGCTTTTTAAAATATGTACTAATTACGAATTATTTGACAAAAAAATGTAAAATGGGAAACCCTAGACTGCAACTCAAAAATACAGAGTAGGTTTTAACTTCTGCATCCATCCAGTTAGACATTGCGTCTCGAAAGTCTAAATGGAGTTTTTAAGAGAAAGGCATCGGAAGAAAACAGGAATGCATGTAGTAGATCCAACTTCACATGCAGTATGTATTCCTACCGGTTGACAACGCTTTTTTAAATTTCTGCAGTTTGGTCATCTTAGTGTAAAGGTCAAGCCTCGGCATCAGGTTTGAGGGCACTATGCCGCAAATGAATCAAAAAGGAATTCACGTACAGGAGGTAGTAAGCCCTTTCATTGACCTTACCTTTACTAAACCAAATACTGTGTCCGTGCTTGACAGCCAAATGCACATCATTTTGTATGCTGTTTAGACGTACATATATGGGAAATATATGTACAAGCAAATGCCTTGAGATTCTATAAATAGAAAATCCTACAAATAGATGGGCCTACAGTTTTAAGCCGCCTCTGAACAATACGCAGTTCAACGAGCAGTTTGTTTATGGCATAAACGCATTCCAAGTTTTGCTATTGCACCCTTTGTTATGACCTCTATAAAAAATTATTTCCATTATTTAATATTTCTCAAAGTAGTATTGAACCAACGAAATGGTGCTCACGAACAAACCTAATGAGTTATGGCGGCCGATATTAATTTGACACAGCTTATTAATGTATTTGTTGATACTGCTCGAATTTTGTTAAGTCAGTTAGTATCTGGTTTAAAAATAAACTGAAATATAATATTACTCACTCTAAGAAAATTTGACTTAAATTTCATATATTTCTTTAGCAAAATTTAGTCATTATATAGAGCATAATTAAAAAAAATATATATATAAAAAAGAATATAATTTGAACTTCCATAATTTAACATTTAAGTAATAACTAATCAAATCCCACATCACCAATTCGATTTAATATAAAATATAAGTAAATTATTAAAGAATAAGAAAAAAATCCTAATCCATCTCATCTTAATAAAATATTAATTAAATTAGGACTATCAATCAAGAATTTTACTCATACCTTCAGGTGGTTTCCAGGTGATTTCCGCCATTAAGCGCATTTCATTCGTTTCATCTGCCAAAAAACGCTTTAAACCGATTCCGCCTACCACACCGGGTGTATATCCATATTGTAAGGTTGTAAATTTTTGCCCATTCGTTACTATGGAATACTCATATTTAGCATTCACTGCCACAGCAGAAATCGTGTAGGTGGTGGCATTTCGGAGTCCAGTTATTGTGAAGGGGCTTTCATTCGACTGGAATGGAAGGAGGTAAAAATTATCTCTTATGACCGGTTAATGGAAAAACGTATATATAAATATGTATATAAATGCATTAATCCATTAAGGGGTGCAATGTTTTCTATCAGTGGAATGATTCCAATTTAAGACACAAGATATAAAACCTTTAAAGCTTTTTGCCTTTTGTTTTTGCCTTTTGTTATCTGAATTAAAATGATAGTTTGGACATATCGAGTTATATACCCATTAGCTCTTGTTATTTTTTACAGATAAATATATTTGTTTTTTATGTGTTTTCATTGATTTTAGCCAAAAATCAAACAAAATGCTTGAATTCCCGATTTTTTTATATGAAGGAAAATGCATTGAAAAAAAATCGTCGAACTTTGAGCCATTGAAAACTTGCACTTTGTTCTACTATTAAACCGGCATGACCAGAATTTTCTTATAACTTCTTACTAAAAAGTTTGAAATTTGTATTGAAATTTCCCGAATTAGAAAATTAGTACAAAACTTTGTGTTACATGTTGTTTTGTTGTAGCATTAACTATATTAAAAAAATAGATATATATATATAATATATATATGGGGCATTCTTCGCCAACCGGACACCCCCATCTGCCCAGAACAGTTTTTATAAAAAAAATTTTTCCCTATGCCGAAATAAAAGCTTATGTCATGTACTTTAATTTGTCATGTGGCACTTTTTAAATATTCAAGATGGACGACGAATATGTGTTTTCCGCTTTCTTTTGTCGCTGGCAGTACATGACTAGAAAGAGAGTCTGCAATGTAATTCTCATCTTTACTAAGTTTTTTACAGTATTTGAATAATTAAAATTTCAGTGTATTTACTCTACATAAACATACGAAAATCAATTCTTACCATTTTGTTTTATATACGCATATTAGGGAGCTAAAATTCATTTTTTTTTTTTATATTTTAAAACTTCCAACAAATATTTTGAAATATATTCGAATTTACGGAAGCTGGAGCAAAATGTAAGTATCTCCAAAAATCTAATTTTTTGATTTTGTTGATACAATTTTTAAGCAGCTTTATGCACAACTGCACATCTTTCGAACTGAAATTTTTCTATCATCTGAAGAGCCTCTTTATGGAAAATTTTATTTATATAAGAACTCGATTTTGGATTTATTTTCAAATTTTTGATATATTTTGGTGGAAGTCATAGACATAATAAATGGCATAATTCAAAGGGAAAAGTCGCATCACAAATACTATATAATTCGCGTGAACATCCTTTGGTCGAACTTCTCATTTAATTTGTGGTCTTGGCGCTGTAGTATGTACAAGTGTAAATAAACAGATTTCATGTACATTTGCAGGAAAACTCCAAGTTGAACGAGTTTATGTTAAATAACTAACAAATATATAAAGTGCATCACTTTAAATGTTTAAAAGTTTCAACTGTCCTCAGCTATTCTTTATACACACATCGGCGACACCTGCTGACATTCATTGAATTTACCTTCTTAAAACTACACATCTTAATTCACTTGTTAGTTGCAACTAAATCCCAATAAATTATTAAGATGAACTGGCAACTTTTTCAAATCCACCTTCTGCACATTCCACCCACACCTACCGTAAAAACAGTAACATTTGTACCATTCTGCAATTTAACCATATAAATCGCTTCTGGCGGTAGAATCATTTGCCCGGTGTCAACGTTGGGATTTATCATTGTGGTCCCCACCTGTGGCTCTGTTGCATTTTGCATGTTTACTGGCACTGTAAATACATTTTGATCTTCATCTTCTCGTTCTAATTTGATACTTCTATATTTGTCTTTTATTGCTTCGTACGTTTTTGTGATACTTGACTCTTCTTCACCGTCTTCGATATCAACACTTAAACTTTCATCATTCCGTACATGAACAATGTGAAATGTTAAACTTTTATCGTCTCGACAGACTAGTATCATCTTGTAGGGGATATGTATTTGATAATATTTTTCTGAATGCAACAAAGTTGTCACATTTTCGCGACGGCAGTAGTCACTGCAATATTGATCGGCCTAAAAAGAGAATGAGATATTAGAGTATGAAAAAGATAGCTGGATGTAAAAGATGATTTATTGTAATTCTGCGTATCAAATTTTGTATAAAAAATATCTGTGTAATTTTAGAAAATCTACTTAAATCGACTTAGCACATTTGAACTATGAAAGATTCACAGCTTTAGCTTTAGAATTAAGCCTAACAAAATTTGAATTTACAATGAGTCAAAAAAGTATTGGCACACTCGAAAAATCAAAGTTCTCAGTGCTATAACTTTCTTCTAATGAAAGTATGTATACAAAAATAGAAAACGGTATTTTCTAAATGTATTTATTTATTACGTATCTGAACAAAAAAAAAATTAATTTCGACTTAGGTTTACAAGCTCAACCTTGAAGGGTAAAATAAGGCACAAATTCACATCAAAAAAGTATCGGCACATTCTTTGTTAACTTATGCTTTTGACGTTATAACGGTAAACTCCCGTTATTTTCACTCTCGCTTTTTTACATATTTTAAGAATTGCATACGATCGCAATCACTTTTGATCGCGATTTCAACGGGCATAGACCAAAATGGGCCGTGGTGCTAAAATTTCCATAGAACTACCTCAATTAATGATAAAACTGTATTTAGAAAAAAAAATTCTATCGCTAAATTGGCAAACTTGTCGATAAAATTATGGTACAGCGTTCGAAACATCGTTATGCATTATTGCAGTACTGGCAAAATATCCCCGTAGAGCAGATCTGGCCGCCCCAAATTATTAACCGAACGACAGGAGCGAATTGTGGTGTCCACGGTGGCACAAAATCCAAAAACTTCGACTGTCAAATTGTGCGAGACCCTGCAAAATTCATTTGAACCTAATTTCAACCCCCAAACTGTTCGGAGTACCCTATATAAGGCTGGGTATCATGGCCAGATTCCAGATAAGAAAAGGAGGCTAGAATTTGCTAAGCAGCATTTAAATAAGCCCGACACTTTTTGGAACACCCCCATATTTAATGAAGAATCAAAATTCAATTTATTTGGGCCAGATGGAGCACAAAAGATTTGGCGAAAACCAAATAAAGAGCTTCAAGAGAACAACCTGCTCAAAACAGTTAAACACGGTAGAGGAAATGTGTTGGTTCGGGGGTGTCTCGCGGCATCTGGTGTCGGAAAGTTCGTGTTCATAGATGAGACAATGGATAAGCAAGTGTATTGCGACATTCTTAAAGAAAATTTAAGTCCAAGTGTCGAAAAACGGGGCCTTAATGGGACAACTTGGCAATTTTAACAAGATAATGACCCAAAACATTCGTCTTATCTTGTGCAGGAGTGGTTGGTATACCATTGCAAACAGCTTAAAACACCTCTCCCTGTACACATGGATGTGCAGACTTTGAAAGTGGTCGCGAGTGGATGTGAATTTGAAAGTGGTGCTTAATTTTTATAATATCAGTGGTTTGAAACGCTGAAATTAAGAAAATAATTGTGGGAAAGTGCATCTAAGTGTGCTTTAGTGAGCCTGCTGAAATATGGAAACAAAAATAAGCTAAGTATAATAAATATCATTTAATATTACTTTGCCATTTCTTTCCTCTAAATTGTTTTTGTATTGAAATGGTACCTACTTCAATTCGTCAAAGCCTTCACAAAACCGCTCAGTGCTGAGAGAATGCATAACGGTGCTAAATAAAGGCGGCGAACAAAACAAAAACAAAAATAAATAAATAAATAAAAATCATAAAAAATTAAAAAGCCAATTAAGCGGTCACATCTCTTTCTAAATTCACTCCTCTCGCTGAACCTGGCAGTAGCAAAATCTGCTATTGTTTGCCTCAAAGTCATTTCTGTTCTTATTGAGCGATCAATGATAATATTGTTGCTACAGTGTAGTCAATGTTGTGCTTGTTAAGTCGATACCTCACGTTTAGGCTTAGTCTGCCTCCTCCTTGTTCCCATCCTTACACATACATATGTTTGTCAGCATTATTATATGCTCGTTCTCAAATAGCATGACAACCAAAGAGAGGTTGTAGTATTGTTTTAAAATTTGTTTGCCACGTACACCCACACGTACATACGTAAATATGTTTATATACAATGACGAGTTGTTGTCCGAGTACCCAGTAGGAATCGTGCACGACATCCCGGTAGGAAAAGTAGCTAAAGTAGTATATACTCTACATTAGACATTTATAACGTCTGCCTGTATACCGCTTCAGTTACTGTAGTTGTGGTTGGTAAAAAAAAATATATATTGTTCGCCTTAAGGTCATCACCGTTGCAACTTAGTGGTCAATGTTGGGTTTGTTGGGTTTTCTATGTAAATTCATCACGTTTAGTAGTACTAGGTTGTTACTCCTAACACTTGATCGTATTCATATGCGTACATAGCGAAGCATGTATACCGCTTAAGACGCTGAAGTTGTTGTAGGTAAAAATACCGTGCACAATCTATGCAGGCTGATGGCGTTATTATATGTTTAACCGCTATGCTCGCTCTTAAACGGCACGAGAACCCAATAGAAATTGTTTATCCTCTTTATTGCTTTGTGCCCACACACGTACATACGATTAAATGTAACCCAGTAGGAATCGTGCACGACAACCCAGTAGGAAAAATAGAAGTTGCAATTAACTAAATTGTTACCTAAAGAAGATCGATATGTTATTAGTAGGGTATCATTATACATCCAACTAATAACCAAAGTTGCCACAACTTTATTTTAACATGTTAGAACCGAGTCCAGTAAGGTTTTAACTTAATGGTAAACTGGAAACCCACTTTTCAAATGTACGCTTTGAGCAGGTGAGTTTGGTATTCTGTTACCTGAGTATCCAGGTGTGACAATCTGCAGAAATGGCTTTCAGGCTAGGGCCAAGTTTGCCCCCGTTCCGTTAAAACCAGAAAACGCTCTCTATTCGTTGTCATTAAATTGGCCGCGTAGGCTCAGTTGATTTAATCCTGACTAATACCGATCTGGCTCTGAACACAATTCTTCTAAGAGATTGTGTCAACCCTCGTATGGCCTCCCTGTTTACATAGATAACCATGGGATCAAATAGGTAACTAAGCATACGAGTAAAGATAACGGCTCTGAGTGGAGACCCAAAAACTAAAATATGGAGCAATTAAACACAAAAAAAAAGCACAAACGAAACCCTTGATCTAAACAATAAAGAAAAACAAAACTAGACGCCAAAAGGATTCTCCGAGAAGTAAAACGTAAAAAACAGTAAAAAACAAAAACCCAAAAAAGGCCGAACAAGTTATTAGTAAATGTAAAGGAAGTTTAGAACCCGATGCCATAATAATTGAAAACACGGGTAACTGTTCTTACGCTGATATTTTAAAGAAAGTGAAAACGACGAAAAATTCAAGAATTTCGCTGAATCAGTTTCGAAAATAAGGAGAACCCAAAAAGGCGATCTCTTAATCGAACTGACGAAATCGTGTCAAAAATCTTACTGATTTACAGTGAAGGCGCTTACTCATCGCATCACAATAGAATGCCATCGAAGGAGTGGCCTCAAAGGA
The DNA here is from genome assembly GCA_037575425.1 of Anastrepha fraterculus. NCBI lineage: Eukaryota > Metazoa > Arthropoda > Insecta > Diptera > Tephritidae > Anastrepha > Anastrepha fraterculus. Next base: position 21,187 of record JAYXIM010049785.1, read on the forward strand.
AGAGGTGCATAACACGATTAAATCTTTGCCTGGTTTTGACGAAGTGGAGTTGGCAGATATAACTGGACTCCGAGCAGCCTATGCGGGCGCTCAAACGGCCACCATTAGCCTGCCAGCTCTGAAAGCCAAAAAGTTAATGGAGATTGATGATGATGATAATTGGCGCGTACACCCTTTTTGGGTGTTTAGCCGCGCTCCTCCTCCTATTTGTGGTGTGCGTCTTGATGTTGTTCCACAAATGGAGGGGCCTACAGTTTCAAGCTGACTCCGAACGGCAGATATTTTTATGAGGAGAAATACACTCGAAGGTTTGTCATTGCCTGCCGAGGGGCGACCGCTATTAAAAAAATGTTTTCCTTAATTTTGGTGTTTCACCGAGATTCCGTTCTCTCTCTGAATTCCGAGTGGAAGTCACGCACCAACCCATTCGGCTACCGCGGCCGCCAGTTAATGGAGATTGGCAAAGCCAAAATTGGAAAGATACCTAGAATACGGCCACATGTCGCGCACCTGTGCTAGTCCTTTCGATAGGCAGTGCAGGAAATGTGGTGTTGACGGTCACTTCGCCAGGATTGTCAAAATAGCCCGAAATGTGTGCTCTGCGAGACTGACAGAAGGGAGAACATCAACCATATTACCGGGAGCTATAGGTGCCCAGCATTCAGGAGAGCTCTAACAAATAAAAGTAAATGAGAATTGTTCAGATAAATCTGAACCACTGTGAGGCCGCCCAAGACCTATTATCACAAAGAGTTAAAGAAATTAGAGCAGATATTGCCATTATAAGTGAGCCTTACAGGTGTGAAAACCACAGCACCTGGGCCTCTGACAGCAAAATCTGAGCGGACATCTGGATTTGTCGAGGGCTCACTTTCCAAGAGAATAATAGCGCTGGCAAGGGTTCGTGCGATCCAAAATAAATGTACTGGAAGCTAGTGGGAAATCGCCCTTAGTAATAGCGGGCAATTTCAACGCCTGGGCAACCGAATGGGGTTGTCCGGTGCACAAACATTACTGCTCTAAATAGCGGGTCAACTTTCACCTACCGTAAGATGGGAATGGGATCAGTCATAGATATTACCCTGGCAAATGATTCCCCTGCTCCAAAGATCAAATGGAGGGTGAGTGAGGGCTACACGCACAGTTACCATCAAGCTATCATAATGGACATTACTAAAAAGAGGCTTAAAAATGCACCTAAATTTACTAGTCCAATGTGGAAGGGCGAGAAGCTTGATTGAACAACTTCTACCCCCTGCTAGTTCTCCTGAGAATAGAACGAAGCTTCTAGTAGAAGGTTTAAGAGAAGCTTGTGATGCCTCCATGCCCAGGTGAGCAATGCGCCAACACATATATCCATGCTGCTGGTGGAATGATAACATCAAAACACTATGATCTCAATGCCTCCGCGCTAGGCGCAAGATGCAGCGCAGTAGAGGAAAACCTGATTTTGTTGAAAATGTTCCAAATCTTATATCCGCCAGGCAGGCGCTAAAAAAGCAATTAAAGCTAGCAAGCAAGAAAGTTTCAAGAAGCTTTGTGAGGAAGCTGATATCAACACCTGGGGCACTGCGTACCGGGTGGTATTATCCAAAGCAAAAAGTGTCCAAACCTGCCTTAACAAAGGCACTTTCCCAAAGAGGTGGAAGAAGCAAACACACGTGCTTTTACCCAAGGGCAACAAAAAGCCTGGTGAACCCGAGCCTTACCGATTAATATGTCTACTAGACACAATGGGGAAAATTCTAGAGAGAATTATTTGCGACAGGTTGTTGTCTTTCGCTGAGAGATATTTCAGGGACCGTAAGCTGAGGTTTAGAAGCGACAAAGGCGTTGAGGAGTATATTGTATCAGCAGGCGATCAAGGATCTGTTCTGGGCTCACTGCTATGGAACCTTATGTATGACGGGGTTCTACGACTGGATATGCCCTTTAGAACTAAAGTCATTGGATTCGCGGATGGCATCGCGGGAGTAATGGTAGCAAAACATATCCACGAAATTGAGAGGATCGCCAGCGAATCAGTAAGCAGGATCAAGACTTGGTTAAAGTCTGTGAAGCTGGAATTAGCTGAGCATAAGACCTATGTAGTTCTAAAAAGCAGCAGGAAGATAGTAGAAACTATAAATGTAAATGTTGGATATGTAACCATTAGTTCAAAACCCACTATAAAATACCTAGGAGTGATGGTCGACAGCCGTTTAAACTTCAAAACGCACCTGGAATACGCTGCGAAGAAGGCTTCGAGTGTGCGGTTCTCCCTGTCGCGAATCATGCCAAACAATGGCAGGCCTAGCCACAGCAAAATAATGATATATAGCAGGGTAGTCAGCTCGGTTCTTTTGTATGCCGCACCGTTGTGGGCTGATGCACTGAACTTAAATAGCTTGACAAAAAAACTGACAGCCGTCTATCGGCTAAGCGCTTGCGAACTATCTGCGGCTTCCGTACAACTTCGGACGATGCTTCCTTCGTTATAGCAGGGCTAGTCTCCGTAGACATTTTGGCGAAAGAAATGCAAAGGATGTATATAAGGCTATCTGAACACGACGGTAGAGCAAGTCGTAAACCTATTGCAGAAGAAGAAAGGCGTCGTTCGATCGCCCACTTGCAAGGCCGGTGGAACAGATCACCGAAAGGTAGATGGACGCATGGGCTAGTTCTCATTCTTACGACGTGGTTAGAAAGGAACAATGGGGAAACAAACTTCCAGCTAACCCAATTTCTTTTAGGGCACGGAGTATTTCGGAAATACCTCCATAGATTCGGCCATGACAGTTCCCCTAACTGCCCAATCTGCGCGAATAAGGAAGAAGACACTGATCACGTCTTGTTCCGATGCCCACGCTATGCTCCCGAAACTTGTGGTATATTAAACGGAGAAAATATTATAGATTTTATGTTAAAATCGAGTGATAACTGGAAACGAATCTGCGCGCATACAAAATATATCCACAATGATATAAGACGCGCGGAGATTTAGTACGGTATAGCAGTACTCATGATAATTCCCTCTTCACGGGTGTAATCCCGAAAAAAAAAACTTCCCCAATCGCCGGACTTCAATTCAATTGAGTGTGACATCTTCTGTAACAGAAGATACGATCTCACCACATAACGTCTAAATAGGCAAAAGAGGCAATAATTTCTGAATGGAATAAAATAACATCTTCCGAAACTTCAAATCTTGTAAATAGTATGAAGAGACGTTTGCAGGCCGTTGCAGTCTAAAGTAGGACCCAATAAGTATTAGCGCGTTGCAGCTGCAATGGAGCAAGCTGAATATGCTACCTGTGATGTGAATTTGTGCCTTATTTTACCTTTTACCGTAATAAATAAATACATTTCGAAAATATCGTTTTCTATTTTTTTATACATTCATTAGAAGAAAAGTTATAGCACTGAGAACTTTGATTTTTCGAGTGTGACAATACTTTTTTCACTCACTGTATATATACAATAAATATTTTCATATCCTTGATTTAAAAGCAAAGAATTCCGAAGTGGATTTGCCAAGAGTTCAGACAGATTATTTTGAGCATTCGTTGCATAGAATACATAGTTAAAATTTTGTGTAACACTGTCTTACAAATAGAATAAATAAGACCCACAGTGTTGGTTAAAGTTTAGATTAACCTTAAAAATATAACCATATGACAACGCTATCCAACGCGTCCGTTTTATACTAATGATTAACATTTATGAAACAATTAGACATTTTATTGGTTTGACACGTGAATTGGTTTATATTGTAAATTGCGAAGAAAAGAGTAAGCAAAAAGTAAAATTTTCCCTCTTGGGTTAATGGACAATACCATATTGATGTTAAGTAGTGTGGAGTTAGTTGGATGACATGCCAAAAAAGTTTCTGTTAAAAAGTACTCTGAATTGTTCATTTAAACAAATTTAGATATTGCTAAAGTTCTGACGGTTGGTATATCTGCCAGTTGTTTACATGTCACTGTACTCCGAATTTCACCATCTAGTTAAGAGGAGAGTCAAACTTTTGAGTTTCTAACACAATTTCATATTAAAATTATATTCAGTAGTCTACAGGAGTATACGAAGAATATACAAAGTGTTTAAAGCGAGCTGTCTTGTAGTTGATGATTTACCTCATTCCAGTCGTCCATTCGCCTCTGTCAATGAAGGAAGCATCGAGAAAAAGCAGAAAGTTGCACTCAAATTGTTTATGTGCATATTAGAGAGATAGCAGAAGTCGATGTCATTCCAGGTTCACATATCTCACATGGTACTCGAATACAATACCAAAAACTACGATAATACTGTTCCACAAGCCCCATATTCATCTACTATATGTAGTCCTGTGCGACTTTTTCTATTCTAAAGACTTAAGTCACTACTTCCCGAGTGCTAAGTGAAGTGATAAGATTTAGTCGATAAAGGAGATTCTCAAAAGGATCTAAAGAGAATTAAAATATCGGACTACGAAAAGTGTTCTGAAGTTTGAGAGAAGCGATGTGTATTTATTTAGAAGTAGTAAAATAGGATGGAGGATGATTCCATACGTAGAAGGCCACGCAAGTGGCCCCACTGATCGCCATTCTCTTGGGCGTGGCCAGAACGATTCTTCTGCATATGGTTCAAGCAGCTCACAACTCCCGGGTTTAGCCCAAGTATCATCTGGGTGAGTGAGCTAACGTGAGAAGGCGATAACTGGTTGTGCGCTGGGTTTGGGACTCGCCATTTAAAAATCCCCCCCAATGAAAGCATACACAAAGCCTCGGATGAGAACTTCCTACATTGATGATGACCCCTGCAAACGAACTAAGGACTACGATTTGAGTGAGCTAACGTGAGAAGGCGAAGCATTCCAGGATAGCTAGTTGTGCGCTGCGTTTGGGACCCACCATTTAAAAATACCGTACCATAAAAATCGTGCTTGGCGACTTCAACGCCAGGGTGGGCAAGGAGGGAATTTTTGAAACATCCGGTAACGGACAGAGGCTAATCGACTTCGCCGAGGCTCGCAACATGATAATCTGCAGCACCAGATTCCAGCAGAAGAAAATACACCAAGCAACGTGGCTGTCTCCTGATCGGAAAACACAAAACCAGATAGATCATGTTGTGATAGATGGAAGATACGCTTCCTGTGTTTTAGATGTACATACGATCGATCCGAGGACCCAACATCGACTGGGATCATGACCTTGTTGCAGCCAATTCTACCAGAAAGTTCGGCCAAACTAAGAACACTGCAGCAAAAAGCGTACATCTACTACGCAAAGAATGTTTGACATCGATAAGCTGCAATCAAAACAGACAGCCAGAAGATTCGCCACTTACTCCTGCTCTCAGAGAGTACTGCCAATTCTACCAGAAAGTTCGGCGGCTTACAGAAGGTTTTAAGGCCGGGGAGTTTTCCTGTAAGAACAAAGACGGCGATCTGGTGACTGACATCCACAGCATACTTAAATTATGGATGGAATACTTCTCGAACCTGTTAAACAGTGATAACTGCGCTTATCAGAGAGAATGTGAAGATCCCGATACCCCAATCGTTGACGATGGAATTGTCGTTCCGCTACCCAAACATGACGAGGTGAGAAAGCGATAACGCGGCTAAAGAACAACAAAGGCGCGAGCGCCGACGGACTGCCGGCTGAGCTATTTAAACAGGGAGGAGCTGGTAAGGTGCATGCATCAGCTCCTATGCAAAATATGGTCGGATGAAAACATGCCTGCGCATGTGCTGTGCGCAATCCATAACAATTACCGCGGGATTAGTCTTCTAAATATCGCCTATAAGGTTCTAGCGAGCGTATTGTGGGAAAGGCTGAAGCCCACCGTCAACCAAATGATTGGACCTTATCAGTGTGGCTTTAGACCTGGAAAATCTACCCTCGACCAAATATTCACAATACGCCAAATCTTGGAAAAAACCCATGAAAGGAGAATCGACACCCACCATCTTTTCGTCGACTTCAAAAATGCATTCGACAGTACGGAAAGGAGTTACTTGTATGTCACGATGTCTGAATTTGGTATCCCCACAAAACTAATACGGCTATGCAAGATGACGTTGCCCAACACCAGCAGCGCCATCAGTGGTTTGACTTCTTTAGCCTGATGTTGAGGAGGATCGTACGGGCTGCAGAACTTAATCGCTCAGGCAGAATTTTTTATAAGAGCGTATAATTGTTGGCGTATGCCGATGATATTGACATCATCGGCCTTAAGAACCGCGATGTTAGTTCTGCCTTCTCCAAATTGGATAAAGAAGCAAAGCGAATGGGTCTGGTGGTGAAAAAGGACAAAACGAAGTACCTCCTGTCATCAAACGAACAGTCGGCGCACTCGCGTATCGACACCAACGTCACTGTTGACAATTATGATTTTGAGGTTGTAAAATACTTCGTGTATTTAGGAACCAACATTAACACTGATAGCAATCTAAGCCTTGAAGTCCGACGTAGAATCTCTCCTGCCAAGAAGTGCTAGTTTGGACTAAGTATGCAATTGAGTAGTAAAGTCGTCTCTCGACGAATGAAAATTACACTCTACAAGGCTCTCATCATGCCCGTCCTAACGTATGGTGCAGAAGCGTGGACGATGACAACTTCCGATGAAGCGACGCTTGGAGTGTTTGAGAGAAAGATTCTGCGGAAGAGTTTTGGACCTTTGCACGTTGGCAACGGCGAATATCACAGGCGATTGACCAATGAACTGTATGAGCTTTACGACGGCATAGACATAGCGCAACGGATAAAAATTCAGCGGCTACATTGGCTGGGTCTTCTCGTCCGAATGGATGCAAACGCTCCGGCTCTGAAAGTATTCGATGCAGTACCAGCTGGTGGTAAGAGGAAGGCCTACTCTGCATTAGAAAGATCAGGTGGAGAAGGACTTGGCTTCACTTGGTGTGTCCGATTGGCACCGGTTAGCACGAGAAAGAAACGACTGGCGCTCTTTATTAAACTCTGCCAAAATCGCGTAAGCGGTTATCGCGCCAATTAAGAAGTAGAAGAGAAAATAAATGTCAATGAATTATTTAACTTATTTCGTTCTGTTTACAAATTCCGGAAATTTTCGAGAATTATGCAACAATGGAATGAATAGTTTTCGATATATTCGACAGTTGGTGAGGAGCTTTAAGTGCGATTTCCTCGAATTGTTTTTGAAGTAAGTGATAATTTTATTCTAAAGACAGTATGTTATGTATGTATATATGTATATATTCTACGTCTTTCTAGTACCACAAAAGCTTCTTTATTAGCAAATTTTTAAGCTATTTAACTTCCGTATCTTGTTATTATTACTGACGTACCCAATTATTAGGTCTCTCCGCCAATTCGCCGCCATATTGAGTTCTTTGTATTTGATGCATGCAACGCAATTTGCACGAAGCTAATGGAAAATCTTTCACTTCCAAATTTAAATCACGCAGAAGTGTCTCTTCGCTGGCGCTGCTACCCAGCAGAATCCAATAAACAAAGAAGTACCGCAGCATAAATATCAACATTTTTCACTTTGCTAATTTTATATGTACATATATATGTATATGTATATCTACAAGTATATAACTTTGTTGTTGCTTGTAAATAAGCCTTCCTTCTTTATGTATGTAAGTATTTCCCGGGCGTCGGCTTATATTAATTTGTATGTATATTGCAGTAAAATGTTGCTGTAATGTAGCAAAACAAAATTATTTTTTAATTTGTCAACTTGAAAAGACAACAAAATTTTTAATTCATAAGTAAATTTATATTGTAAATTCCTCAAACATACATACATACTTGTATATCACTTTCGTTTTTGTTGCTTCGTTTGTATTTTGTATGATATGCAGATGTATTTAAAATGCATGTGTTGAAATTTTTCTGCACGTGGCCAGAAGCCGAGTGTTTTGCTGGAAAAGAGAAGGAAATTTAAAATTGTTGCCCAAATTAAGAACTAGTCTAGAAAAGTAAAGGTAAGAAAGGGAGCGCTATTAACAAAATAACTGGCAAAATAGTAAATTTTATTAGCTTTGGCTGTTAGTTTTTGGAATCAAACAAACTTCGTGACAATGGGACGATGGTCGTTCGGAAATTTGATCTTAACATCTAAAATGTGGGCAAAATTATTATCCAATCCCCATAATATTTATATCGGATCGACCAAGTTAGTTAAAGTCTTGGTTGATAGTTAACACATTTGACAGTCGTATTTATACCTATACCTCCTTACTGTTTCAGGTACACGGCTTGTATATTAGTTTCTTTATTTGCTGCTTAGGAAAAACATGTTTATCTCTTGTTTTTCTTACAATATGTTTATCTTTTGTCTGACCTGCCAAAACATTGCAATAAGGACCGCAACAGGATGTTTTATGATGTCTCCGATACAACACCTACACGATGAGGCACATATGTTGCCTGTGAAGGAGCGTAACAAAGCAGCAAGCAGTTTCTGCTAGGGTGTTACCGCAGGCCTCACCCATGCAGACACCTGCTTGAGCCTGAGCCACCTCCCAGGCACATCAGGAGGCATTTCCTCAACTTCGCGGACGAGATCCAAGGCAAAACAGGCAGACAGCTACTGGATCGGACAGTGCACAGACAGGCCATAAACGACATTCATCGGGAGACCCTTACCACCTTCTTAAGCTCCCGACCCCCGAATGCCGTTATCGGAGTCCAACGACCACCAATCGTAGACCAAGAGCTCGCCACTTCCGCGAGAGTCCCGCGTAACCTTGGCACAATTACGTTCTGGATACTGTAGCAAGTTAAACTCCAACATATCCTGAATCGACCCGACATACTAAACATATGTCCGGCATGTGAAGGAATCCCGCATGCCACTAACGACCTTTCCACATGCCCCCTAAAACCGACTCATCTAACACTCCTCTCCCCCTGGACCCAACCCGTCGAAACAGCTAGTTTTCTGGGCCTACCGTTAGATGAGCTAGACAAAGACGACCGGTGATTACACTACACTGACAGGGCAAAGTTACTGCTACAACAGCAACAACATGCTTCAAAGGTTATGTTGTGCATCTAGTGGGATCAGAAGGGTGTCATCTATTGCAAACTCCTGAAACCATCGCTGGCGATCGTTACCGACTGCAGCTAATGCATTTTGATCGAGCTCTCCAAGAAAAGCGGCCGGAATAGGATGGTAGACTTGACAAACTTATTTTGCTGCATGAAAACGCCAGGCCACACTTTGCTAATTGCAGGGTTTTTGATTATTATTTATCCTTATCACCAATCAATGATTCATCATTTCCAAAACTGTGACTTAAGCGTGTACTGTGTCAAATTTATAAACACAAGCAAAGTTATATCAGACTGTAACAAAAGTTGGAAGCCCCCCTAAATCTGAGGGTCTGCGCACGGGCCTGTATTGATGTGTGTATATGTATATCAATATATGTATGTAGTAAATAGGTATGTCTTTCTAAATCCTCGACAACCGCAGCTGCTGTGCGTCAAGTGCGCGCATGAGCATACAGTAACTTGCAGAAAACAACATAAGTAGCTTATAAAAAAGTTCTGTGTCGGACATTTCAATACTAGAAGTAAATTTCCAAACAATTATTTCATGTTCTCTAACAGTAGGTAAATAGTTAATTAGTATATTACTTTACGTATGCAGTTCTTCAATTGATAAAAAGTGCACAAAACATATGCATGTGTCTGCTAGGTTAGAAGCTTACTCTGAAATCAGAGTATTTGAAGGTTACTGTGCATACAGTACTGTGCCTATGAATGCGCGCTGGACATACACACAGCATATACCATAGTATATATGCGCATAGGTATATAAATTCATATATTTAAATTTGCATATGTCATCTTCCTGTGTGCCTGGTAATGAAGCGTTTTCTATAGAGGATTTTGATTCAGTTGAAGGGAATTCAAAAGTTTTACAGAGCACATCAGACAGACAGACATAACATATGTATATAATTTTGCATGATTTGGAAAAAATACAAATATATAGGTCATATTAAAAAGCTACCTAACATTCTTTGCTTCTAATCACCAACAAATTCCTATCGATTGCTGCTAAATTTACATAATTCAGTCCCCTACTGTTAACTTTTGGTGAAAAATGTGTCTGTGGTGATTAATCTTCGCGAGGCGAGTACCCCTCGAAATTCCATACGTTCCTGTAATTGAGACGTTCGTTCGTTCATTAACGTTCTCTGCTCATTAATCACAGTGAAATCTGCTACTTTCTGTTATATACAGGGTTGCCCATATTCGACGGACCCTTTGACTCTTTGGGCCCATTCCAATCGACGAGGCTTATCCGCAGGCAATAATCTTTGCGTCAATTGAATTTTATACGGGAATAAATGCAAATCAATGCGGATAATTCGTTGTAAAGTGGTCCGAGCAATGCCCAATCTGCTTAGACTGACGCTTCCAATGCGGTATGTCATTAAGCTATCTGACGTCTCTGTCAAAAGATACAGGGTTGCCAGATGGGTCCGTCGAATATTGCCAGCCCTGCAAGTAACACAGCGTCCTAACGCATAGCGTCTTCTAACAAAGAGAAACAAAGAGCAACAAAAACACAGTTAACTCAATGGCAGTTTAACGAATTCGATTTTTTTATTTTGCAGACGATAAGTGAAGCAGCAATGGAGACATAATTGGAAAGACAATGTACAATGTAGAGGTGGGTATTAAATTGTTTTGCAAGTCAATTCAATGTCGATTTAAATATTAACTTCCCCTTTGGTGTTTTTTTTGCATTAACTATGTAGGTATGTGCATTTACTTTATTTATTTACCCGCATAATTATGAATATGTTGTAGAGAGGATATCCGGTCAATAGAGTTGCGAAAATTGATTGATATGCAGAGCTTCAACATATTATATGTATATATGTATTTAAAGCATATTGACAGAGAGGATCCAAAGACTATTATGTTGGGCTATTTGCTAAATGTTTTCAGCAGCTTTCTAGGTCACTTATACTCATACAACACAGAAATAACTGACTTGAAGCTCAAAATAATCAAAGTGACGCTCCTCGAATTATAATTATACGAGTAGATTAATGTTGTCAAAAGCAAATATTTAAATGCGTTATTGTACGCTTGTAATGACAATGTTGTCTTTGAAGAAAATAAAAACAATTTTCAACAGGAGTTAAATGAAATTGTATATATATAATATTTCCCGAACGTTAGCTTTTATGGTTGCCTTTCAGACGAGGAACACATCTATCGTCTCTTGTGGCACGAACGAGACAATAAAAGAAATACTGGAAAGAAAGGATAAGGGAAAAGCGATTATGCTTTTGAGGATTGGAAAGCAGACCAAACGATGACTAATTAGGGTTGTGTTAACCGTTTTAACAAATGGGTTGAAAAGTCAAGAGCCTAACATATAGATGGCACTGGTTTTATAGCACTCTCATCTTTTTCAGTTGGTACTAACCTCATAAAACAGATGTTAAAATCTCTTAATATTCTATTCAGTAGTTCGTGAGTTATTGTGCTAAGAGTGACGCTACTTTTGTTATTTTCAAAACAATGAATCAAACAGAATTTCGTGTTTTAATTTTACATAGCTTCTTGATGGGGAAAAATACCGTTCAAGCAAAGCAATGGCTTGGAAAGAGTAATGGGGACTCCGCTCCCATCAGCAAAAATAATAAAACGATGGCCTATTTTGAGGCAAAAGATAAAAATCATTCTACAAAAGAGGTATTGAAATAGTAGCGCGGCGCTAGAATGGCTCCGGCGTTGTTCTTGATGGAAACTACGTTGATGGATAAAGCTAATTTTGAACAAATAAAAACGTGTTTGCTTTGTTAGGTCCGGGACTTAGCAGTCCATGTGTTATACTAATGATGAATTTCATCAAGAACTCGCCATATGCGCAGGTGTGGCAAAGCAGTGAGAGATGCTCTGCCAAACACCCAATAAAGGGTGGAAGTGCCAATTACATACATATATATATATACATCGCGTTTCATAATTATAAATACACAATCCTTTTACTTCTATTTTTTATTGTGGTTTAGAGAAAATATTTTTGTGCAACAAGTTCATATAACAAGCAACAAAAACTAATTCGTATTAGGCGAGAAGAGAGCAGGCAAAATTGTAAGCGCATATTATGGTTACCAAGAAATGCAGAAATTTGGAGGTGTTTTGGCATTTTATATCAAATTGCAGCGTGGTACACAATTTACAGAAATGGAAGAAGGTAAAATTTCAACTATTGCTTCCGAATTATTATAACGATTTTTCTTTTTGCGTTTGTACCTTCTGTCAAAAAAGTACCAGGAATTGTTTAATAAAACGCAAAATAATTGTTCAATCATCAAAAATTATTTTGTCGCCTTAATGATAATTAGTCCAGTCATCAAAGCACCTTTTAAACGCGTTTGAAGAGATCTTCTTCAGCTCCTTCAGCAAATTCTCCTGGCCTCTATCGACTCAAAGCGGCGTCCGAGGAGTGGCAATTTAAGTTTTGGGGAAAGGAAAAAGTCACAAGGGGCTAAATCCCGTGAATACGGTGGTTGTTTGATGGTATTTGTCGAGTTTTTGGTCAAACAAGTGTTCACAATATGACCCTTGTGAGACGGTGTGTTATCATGATGGGCATGTCTTCAGCCACCAGTACAATCGCTCACACTTCGGGTATCATCTACCAGCGTAGTGGGAAAATGTTGTTCGATCTAAAACAACTGATCACTTCAAGCAAACATATCGTTCTTTAATATTGTTTTTTTCTATATAACGAATTCTCTATAAATGGATTAATTTTTCGGTTTTTTGGGATCCGTTAACTTAAACATATAAACATAGCTTCTTCTTTATCTAAGTCCTCTGTCCTTTAAAAATTTGTGGTTTACTTTAGCCAAAGTTCATTATGCGGAAACGCTGTAATAAATAGGACCCGACAGTTTGGCTTAGCAATTTCTTTCAATTTTTGTCGATACACTCTATTCGAACTTAAACACTGCATACATACTCACACATACTAAGCTTAGGTACTCTCATTTGAACCATTTTGCTTACTACTTATGTATATTCGTTTCTTATTTACTGTAATATCTTGAACATGCATTTTTGCTATATAAAAGGTCCTACTAAACTTATGTATAATTAATTGGAAAAATGCATTCTCGTAGTCGAGACAAATTAGTCTTAGGTACTCAAAATAGTCTTTATAGAAAATTAGAACCATGAAACGTGCTTTCGCAAATAAAATTATAATTAGCGCTTACGTGAAAGTTGACGAATTTGACAGTACGCGGTGGATATTTTTAGAGGTGCATAACTTTTT
>JAYXIM010049786.1:0-110551 GCA_037575425.1 Anastrepha fraterculus
TACGTAGATATTAAAGTGAATATACCATACATGTAGGTATGTGCATATGTATGTGTGCATACGCGCAAAACATCCGTTATCATTGCCACCAGGCATCTTCGAAATCTCCGTTCGCCAATTTCGCATTTTCATGACAACTTTGATGTCTTGTATTGTATTACAACTCCAGGCGCCGACGATACTTTTGACTGAACCATTCATCCCCACTGAGTGGCTCCAGTCCACCACAAGCATAACCGTGCACTTCAAAAATAACATAAACACATGCCAGTTGTTGTATTTGAAACACGTGCGCAGTTATGTGAGAATTTTAGCGTATTTTTTATTGTTAGCACATGCGACCAGCAATACTTCCGCCATTGACAGATACTGCATTGTGCGAGTATTTTGTGAAACAAAAAAGAGCAACACACTTCGGCATTCAAGAAGAATATCAATATTTTTTTTTTTTTTTTTATATTACGAAATAATAATAATAATAATAGCATTTTTCGAAGCCTTGTTGGGATAAAATGTCTTTTAGAAGAAAAAGGGTATTTCAAAAGTGACGCATAAATGTCAGTAGTGAATAATTTTTTTTTATGTCATCTTTAACGTTTGTTAAGTAGGCAGATGCACAATTTTATACGATTATATTAGATTACTTTGAGGTTTGCCCTTCGACCTCAAAGTCATCGTTCTCTAACGGTGCCAGACATCAATCACGCGGTGTAGCTGAGAAATGTAGAGCTCCTTGTTGACCTTGGTATTATTCCGAGCATTTCTCAGTGCACCATGTCCTCCCAGTTCCACCAAATACATATCATTATCTTCTTTGGATGAATATCCGGCTTGGCTCTTGGCTTTGGCGCATCTACTGGAGCCACCAACTTCTTTCTTTGGTTTATATTGATGCACAGACATCATTTCTCATCCCCCGTGACGATTCTGTGAAAGAAGCGCTGTTTATGACCGCGTGTTGCTCAATGGCAGGCGAGATGTTGAGAAGCAATTTAAAGAGGACTTTCTTTGCTTTCTTCATTGAGCTCTCGAGAGAACCACGCCAATTTTTCGATAAATTGAATGAAGGTGATTGAGATTTGTTTTATGATCGCAGTTCATTTTTTCCGCCAATTCACGACTGGTTTGGCGAGCGTTCTAATTCAAAAGTGATTTCATTGAAAGACGTTCTTCATTGAATTCAGAAGGTCTTCCGCTGCGGGACGCGTCATTCAGCTTCGGCAGCTTTTTCACCTCGATGAACGAGGAATGCTCCAGAACGCGGAATATTGCTGACTATTTATTTAACCAATAATCGGTCGGTGACTTTGGCACAACGTGAATTTCCTCGCAGATTTCCTCGCCGTCCAACGCCTACTGGTGAAACACTGCGACGTTTAGCCGCTCGCCTCGAAGAGACTGGCACAACGCGAGATGCTGCCAGGCGTGGCAGACCCCGGAGTAGCCGTTCTGCAGAGAATATTGCTGCTGTAGCAGAGGATGTCATGGAAGCGCCGTCGACATCGACCAAACGACGTGCCACGCAAATGGGTATCAGTGGACGGTCTTTACAGCGAATTTTGGTACAAGATTTGAAGATGTTTCCGTACAAAGTCCAGACGGTGTATCAGCTGTTAGCTGCTGACCACCAATCGCGTCTCACATACGCTCAAGCCATCCTTAATCACCACCAAGAGGAAGATGATTTTTCATCAAAAATAATCATGAGTGATGAGGCCCATTTCCATCTTAGCGGGTACGTAAAAAAGCAAAATTTACGCTTCTGGGGCACTGAAAATCCGCGTGTAACCCACGAAGAGCCATTACACCCGCTAAAATTCACTGTATGGTGTGCTGTTTTCGCTGGAGGAGTCATCGGACCTTTTTTCTTCGAAGACGTCGCGGGCCAAACGATTACTATGAATGGTGAGCGCTACAGAGCAATGATCAACGAGTTCTTTTTGCCGCAACTTGATGAATTGTGATTGGAAAACATGTGGTTCCAACAGGACGGTGCAACGGCACACACTGCACGAGCCACAACCGATATGCTGAAGGATGCATTTTCCGGGCGCCTAATCTTCCGTTTTGGCGATTTACACTGGCCAGCAAGATCGCCTGATTTGACTGCTCCAGACTTCTTTTTGTGGGGCTTTTTGAAGTCGCGGGTTTATGTCAACAAGCCTCAGACTTTTGCAGCTCTTAAAGACAATATCCGTCAAGAATGTGAGGACCTATCGCCGGAAGTTTAGGCCAAAGTGATGGAAAATGGCATAAACAGGGCTCAAATGGCAATCAACTGTGGCGGCGGTCATTTACATGACATCATATTCTCGACTTGATATAAAAAAATTAAAAGACCAAATAAAAATAATCCACAAGAAGAATCAAAGTTTTTCATTTTTTTTTAAATTACAGCCAAAAAACATCGCAAGGTTACTTTTGCGCCACCTTGTAAAATCAGATGTCGAAAATGTTGATTTTTGCCTCCTGGGTATTTCATTTCTAAGCCTCAAAACTAATAAAAAATTAAATAACTCAATCTTACAATTAACATAGTTTTGTAGAGCAAAAAGAGTTCAATCGAATGTACACATTCTGTCAAAAAAATATGGGCCAATTGTTCATTTAAAAAGCTCGCGTCACACATACATATGCTACAATTTTTCTGCTGGAGTTTTGGTACAACTGTACCCTATAGTGTCGCTGAGTTTGAGCGTGATCGGTCAATTAGCTTGTTTTTGTGAAAATGTTGCATAAAGTCCATAGCAAGTGTGCCTTATCAAAAGCACAGGTCTACAAGTGGTAGAAGGCTCTGCAGTGGACCGAGAAGTCATGATAGATTTGCCTCGATCTGGTCGCCCATCAACGTCTTCAACGGACGAAAACGTCGACAAAGTCAAGGAAACGGTACTGGAAAACCATAATTTAAGTTTGAGGAGGTAGCTCGTGACCTTAGCTTGTCTCACGAATCAATTCGCAACATTTTATACCATCAATTGGGCAAGAGACACATTGCTGATCGACTCGTTGCAAGAGAGTTGAATTTCTTTCAAAAAATTCATCGGAAGAAGGTGGCTAAAGACATGATTGAGCAAGTGAATTCGGACCCAACGTTTATCCCGCGCGTCATAACAGATAATGAGACGTGGGTATATGAGTTTGACATGCAAATCAGTCAACAGGCGCTATCCACATGAGCCGAAACCCAAAAAACCACGTCAGTCGGCCAAAAGAGAAAGTCACTCCTTTTCTTTGATTATCTTGGTGTTGTGCACTCGAAATTCGTTCCAAATGGTTCTGCGATAAATAAAGAATATAATTTGGACGTTGTGCATAGTTTGAGAGAGAATGTGCTTAGGAAACGACCCAATTTGTCGAAAGAAAACTCATGCAACACTTTTTTGACCAAAAACCCGAAAAATACCATGAAACAACCACCTTATTCACCGCATTTAGCCCCCTGTGACCTTTTCATTTTCCCAAAACTTAAATTGCCACTTCGCGGACGCCGCTTAGAGTCGATAGAGGCCTTTAAGGAGAATTCGTTGAAGAAGATCTGTTCAAATGCGTTTAAAAGGAGCTTTGATGACTTGGCTAATCGTTGGCATATGTGCATTGCTTCGAATGGATCCCGTTTTGAAGGCGACAAAATACATTTTGATGATTAAACAATTATTTTGCGTTTCATTGAATAATTCCCGGTACTTTTTTGACAGAATGTACTTACCCTTTGCCAAGCTGCAAAAAAATCGGTGATAAATAAAAGAAAATATATATAAGAAAATATAAAAACCCAACCTAAGGTGCTTCTGCAATGAATTTACTTATATTTAAATGGCAACCCTGTGTATCAGTTTCTAAGAAAAGAAATGCAGATGAAAAATCCTCTTTAAAAACTATAATTGAATTTTGTCAAACTTTTTGAACATTTCTAATTCCCGTACTGAAGAAATGTTCCGTTAACCGATTTGTATGGAGAAGATGTGTTGACAGTACGCCAGTGCCAGCTGACAAAGACGCGATAAAGGCATTCGTTGATGAAAGCCGGCGAATAGCAACACGTGAGCTCGGTGAGAGATTAAATTTCTCGAAATCAACTGTTTATGACCACCGAAAGCCTTGGATTTAAGATCGTCTTTCATTTTCACCACAAAAAATTAAATTAATTTCCGAGCAACCCAATAGCTATGGATATTTTGTGATGTAGCAAAAGTTTATTAAACAGATGTAGAATATTTTTTAAATTAACAGCATAAGTAAACGGGTAAACATTTTTTTTTTTCGTTTCGTGAAGTATATTCCCCCTACAGACTTATAGGTTCTCTTGAAATGTTAAAGTAGTCTAGCCATCGAAAATGACTTGTATTATTAAATTTACGAGTAAATTAACATCGTATCAGTTGGGAATATTTTCGAATGTATTAAATCGCGAGCCCTAAAGTTTCTCGAGCTTAACATAAATGGATTTTTGAGAGTTCGAATTACATGGTTCTTTTACCGCTTTAAAGAGGCATCACACTGGAATCGGCGATGAAATGTAAAATTGAGTACGAAACGCTCTTTTACGTTGTTGCTGCCGTGGGGTGTTTGCATAAGTATATTTGACCACTTATGTACTCGTACCTACATGTACGCATGTATGTGTATGCTGGTGTTGTTGATTGAGTGCGAAGGGCGATGTCACATGTGTTGGGTACTCAGAACCGTATGTTGCATTGAGAGCTTAGCGAGAGGCGCGAGAAGAAAAGTAATTGCATTTGTTTTGCACCTCTACTCTGCCGATGCAATAACGTTTTTTCTGGATTTTGTGACCTCAAAAAGAGCAAAAAGAGGCAAACAAAAACTGCGAAATGCAGTTTTTCCAGCTATTTTTGTATTTTTCAGTGAGCGAATATATTTGTATTTGGTTTTCAGTATATTTTTTTACAAATACAGAATATTCATATGAGGCAAAAGTTATCGCATCACACGATGGGTAAAAACGAATTACATTTTAAACCTCTAACTGCAAAATGTGTTTCGAAAAACTTTTCATGACTATTTAATTATTTCTCAACTCAGATGAACTGACATACTTGACGAAGCAATAATACAATTTTTTTTGAGGTGCATGTAAGAATTAATTTCGACACAAAAAATGTTGGTTCTTTAGAATAGAAATGGGTTTCACTGAATTCGGAAGTAGTTTAATTTAATTTGAAAAATGCTGAGTTGAATTTGAAAATGCCTTAATTTGAGTTGAAACTTAGTTGATATTATTTTTATACAGAAATATGTACTTTTTTATTTATATAAGTAGATATTAGTTTACAAAAACAAAATGTCTTACAGACTAATACAGATTTTTTAACAAAAAATATAAAAATCTTAAGAAAAAATATTTTAAAAAATTTACGAAAATATAACAAGACATTATAAACCGCGTATTTATAAGAAGTTTAATAAGGTTTGGAGAAAGCAAATTCACTTTCAAAAGATTAGTAGATATCATTGAATTCCATCAGAGCTATCATGATCGGAGAATTTTTTGCATACAGACTTCTTATAAAGCCCATAAGGAAAACATCTAAATTACGGAGCGCTCTAGATGGGGTATTAGGATAGATTCGCTTGAGAAGGGAGAGGTAATCCACAACACATTGAAAAATATTAAAGTCGAAAGATAAGGACAAAAAACATCGCCGGTACTACAGAGATTACAAATTGGTAAGCAGACATCCCGAATAGTACCAGGGTATGGGGTAATAAAAGCGGGGAAAACATAGAGCAAAGCCAATGAATGCTTTTTGGATCGCTGAACACGAGTTATGTGACCGGCAAAAAGCATACTATTGTATATATTATACTGAACTAAAATAGAAGCGATAACTTCGAGTTTATTCATTCAAAATGGTCCCCTCTGGCCTCGATACACTGTTTTGCGCAATCTAAAAGATTTTCGAAAGAGCGTTTCAGGTCATTGACCTGTATCGTTACAAACCTTTGGGATGCCCTCTACGGACGCAAAACGTTCTCCTTTCATAGCCAAATACAATTTTCCGAAAAAGTAGAAGTCACAGCGAGCCATATCAGACGAATACTGTGAGTGATTGATGGTTAAAATGCGATTTTTAGTCAAAAAATAAGTCACAAGAGGGGATCGATGAGATGGTGCATTATCATGCAATAAGCGCCTCCTTTGCGGTATTCAGCCATCACTTTTACCCCATCTCTATTAAGTTTTGTGAAGACTTTGCTAATAACGCATAACCAGAGAAGTGGTGACAATACTTCCCCTGATAGTATCCATATAAACTTTGACGATCCTGGTTTCTAGCAATTACTGACCCAATTACTGATGCAATTGAGTCTATCAATGTACTAACATTGTTAAAGGCGCCTTCTATATTTAAGAATGCCGCCATGGTATAATGTTTGTTCTATAGAGAGCCCTCCATTGTTCGGATTACCTCGTGATATATATCCAAAAGTCTTTCAAAGGGTTTTTCGCTGAGTCATGTCCCCTCGTGCCTATTTTTGGAATGCAGAAGACCTTGGCTTGTTTCCAAATATCTGGAATATGATACCAACTATATGGAATATATACCTCTAGCCGTGGTAGGATACAGTCCAACGTTTCCTGTAACATCTTCGGATTGATCTCATCTGGCCCCGGAGATTTAAAAGGTGAAAATTTGAAAAAAGGTGATTTAATTGCCCATGCAACTTTCTCCTTTGTAATTATTTCTTTTGCAAGATGCTGTGGATTATATTACGTCCGCCTGATACTTCCCCTCCCACTTTCGTGGACGCTGCACCCCAGGAAATGCGTATTTAGCAGAAGTTCTAGCGATTCTTCTGTCGTAGCAGTCCAAGTACCAACAGGTCTCTTGACCCAAGAAGCCATTTAATGATCTTTGGACAGAACACGGCTAAGCCTAGCAGAATCCCTGGTGGGTTCGATTGGCGAACAAAATTGTCTCCAGCTCTCTTTCTTGGCGGCCCTAACTGCCTTCTTGTACTGTCTCCGACTCTCTCTGTATAATTCCCAATTTAATTTTGAGTAACTGGGGTTAAACGTTGATCTAGATTTTTCCCTTAGTTTTGAGAGCTCACTGCTCCACCAAGGAGGGTGGGATTTTTTGCTAAATTTTATGGGGCAGGACGTTTTGTAGGCTCTACTAAATGCCTTCTCCAGTGTTGTGACCCTACCCTCAAGGTTTTCGGTGAAAGTGATTTGGTGGATGGGAATCTCTCCTATCCTTTTATTTACTATGATGATGACGTAAATGATTCGGTATACGTTATAAAATTTGATATTAGGTCTTTGTTCGAAACACATTTTTGTACCGATGACACAAACATACTGTCACTTTAAACGGAATAGCTTCGCTTCCACTGAGCCGAACGTCACCAAGTTCTCATTGGAAGTCAGCTAGGGATGTGACTTCCAGCGCTCTAACTCATTAAAAAGATGGTGCCATCAAAAACATTTTTATGAAGCCAGTCTTGCCAGTCCAGGAAATCGTTTGTAACATCTTGAAAGAACACACAGACTTGGGCAAAACCTATTATTCGAAAGGGATCAGCAAACTAAAACAGCGAGGGCGAAGCTTACCAGACTAAAAGGAGACTATGTCGAAATATAAAAATGGTTTACCGAAGCAATTAAAAAACTAAAAACTTTGCACTGACTTCTTCATATAATGTTTTTCGTAAGTTCTGGTCATTTAATTTTTTAGCTACTTGACATTAATGTAAATATTATGGCATAAATTGTATATATGTGCAACCATCTATCATTCCACGTTATGTCAATCTGAAATCTATGCCTACGTTCGCTCCTCCATTCGCCGAAATACGCTCAAGTTTGAATGCAATTAGAGGCGTTTTTCAGTCTTTAGTTAACTGATTTGATTTCCTTTTCTGTTTTTTGTCGAAAGAGCAAATGATTTTTTCCACCCATAAGTCGGTGAAAAGTTCCGTTGAAACTTTGCAGAGAGTTTTGCATATGTATGTGCATATGTATGATCGCAATGGCTGCCAGCTATTGGATAATTGTTGTTGGAAAAAGCACAACAACCCAGCTTCAGCTGCCAGTGGTCAATGTTGTTGCTTGGGTGCTGATTGCTGTCGATATTGGAACTTTTGTAGTTGTGGCAGAGGAATTAAATTACAAGCTATGCGCCTATGGATGCCAGTTGAACCACAAATCTCGCTGCAATGTGTTGAGGTTTCACAATTGCAGTCATACATACATACACATACGTGCATACGTATGCAAAAGAAGAGGCGGACTGCGAAATCGTGCATCCAGTCCGAAATTAGAGATTGCCATCGCACATATTCTATAATTACTCGTACAAACTTTCGCCTTTGTGGATGTACGTAAACGAATTGAAAGCTGCCAGAGGTCAGCTTGCAGCTGATTCGTTCGAAAGCGGTGCAATTCGTTTCAGTTTGTTCGTGATTGCCGATATGGAGGAGATGATTATGATTTTGATTAAACGAATACCTACGTTTCAATTTCGAATTACATACATACACATATACGTGCATACATACATAGGCAATTTTCATGTGTTAAGATTAAAATTTTCAAGTGCCGGATTGAATTATTTTCATTATCAAAGAAAATTCATTACAAAAGCTGAAAGCGTCCGTACTCTGATTAATTGCCTCTTTTTTATAATAATTAAGTGATTAATTTTTTTATAATAAATAAATTCGATGCGCACTGGACATATTTTAGTAAAGTTAAATTTGGTTTGGCTGTTAATTCCTTGCATCAAACAAATTCATAGACAATAAAAGTTATAAGGTGTCTTCGATTCGCCACTTCTCTGCTCACTATGTTCGGACAGTGCGCTCTTGACGAAAAATTTGCAAGTGAAACCAACAACAAAGGAGTGGAGCAATATTCGTCACTATCAGGTATACCGCACGATGTGCAGAATGCTGAGGTGTAGCCAACATCAGACGACCGTTAACCGGCTCTCAGCGATTTTGCAGCAGTCAGCTGATTGGCCCACGTAACCGGTGAGATTGTGTTGGTGGTACACGGAAAAGTGAACGCAGTGAACGACTGATTGGACGAGTGTGTGAAATGAGCGGGCAAAGTTCTACTGCTGAATACCCGGTAACGTGGCAGCCGAAGTTACTCACACAATTTTGCTTCAGATGGGCAAATCTGGTAAACTACTACCCTTGGTTATTCTCATAAAACTCACGATGGAGAGAATTGTGGTACCGCAACTTTGCTCTCAGCGAATTTGACAATATCAACTGATTTTCGTGACGCCACACTGGTGCAATTGGTGAACAGTGTGACCAGATTACCAATTTTGTACCTTGATTTAGCATTTTTTCGTTCTCGGTAAATAAGTAGTATTAACATCTATATAAAGTAAGGAGTATTAACTTTTGCAGAATGCTTTTTTGAGCCTCATAAGAAATTATGTAATTCAATTAGTTGAAAAGGTTGAAAAAAATTATATTGAAAAAAAAATAAAAGTTATGAAACCTGAAATTGAAAATCCACGTGCTACCATAACCTTTTTTGGTCGAATAAAGGGCGAAAAGGGTCGAAAAGGTGGAGTTTTATCAGAAAAAAGAAGAGATAAGGATGAAATTTTCCGTTTTTCGAAAAGTTTATATTTGTATATTTTTTTTTTTTTTAACTTATTTATTTTTTAAAGTTTTTTTAGGGGAAATTTCTGTTTGCCATTTTGGACTTCGGCTTTAATTCTCAACTCAGCCGTACCGGATCTATTCGAGGTTTTCGTTGAAGCTTGCATCAAGGTCAATTATTGAGGTCGAAAGAAGGTCAATGTTTCTAGGTACACTTATTCTCACATATTCTTAGACACACACTATCGGTCACAGGTTAACCGGTTGCGTGATAATTGCCCTCTATCAAGCCAGTTCCATGAACTTTTTGCACAAGATTGCGTGACAATGAGTTTGGGGCAAATTAGCACTCACTTTGGGAATAAGCTGGTCACCAACAAAAAGTATAAAGGATATTTTATCTTAGGCCATCCCTTTTAATCCACTATTTCGCACAGCTATTATACAATCCATTAACAAAAAAAAATATAAAGAAACAAATTCGTTTGATGTTTGCAACTGTCGGTAATCTTCCAAGGCGGTAGGACCTAAATTTTTGTTCAAAATATAATTTTTCATTACTTAACTTATAATTCCAATAAATTAAACCAGCATTTAGATCACCTTGTTGCTGTAT
This sequence comes from Anastrepha fraterculus, assembly GCA_037575425.1. NCBI lineage: Eukaryota > Metazoa > Arthropoda > Insecta > Diptera > Tephritidae > Anastrepha > Anastrepha fraterculus. The sequence continues at coordinate 10,208 of JAYXIM010049786.1, forward strand.
TGCACTTCATTCCTATTCGCAGAGTTGCCGAGTACTCAAAAAAATGCATGAAATGTGAATACCACAGTAAATATCCCAATCAAACCACTCCACTTAAACGCTAATCAATCACTTAATGGATTTCGTATTTTTCTATTTTGATTTAACGAACAACATTCACCAACAATTGGCTTAAAAGCATTTTTATAAAATCGTTTTTCAACCTTTTCCTCTCGTATGTAGCTAAAAAATATTTTCTCACCTTTTTACATTTTTCAAATGTTTTTTTGTTTTTTTTTCATTTTTTTTTGTTTTTCCACTTTTTCGTTTTTTCGTATTTTTATTCCATTTCTAGTGTTTTTTCTACACTACTTTTTTAAGCGCTAGTGCTCGTGTCAAACCGCAATTCGATTTTGGTTCGTTTGTGCGATTGCAGATTGATTGGGTGTTACAACACAAATTACAAAATCCCACTTGCCAACCTTTTTTCATCGCACATCTTTTTCCATTTATTTTGTGTTATTTTTTAGTAGCACACAAATCATTTAAACGATTTATTGGCCGAAGCAGGTAAATGGATTGTCCGCCCCCACTATTTGAAGGTCTTTGCTGTGCCTCCTGTCCCCTCCCTCTTCGTCAAACAAACACATGCTCGAAACGCCAATTGGTTCAATTTGTATCGTAAATTCAATTTATTTCCTATGTTTAGCAAATGCGCGCAAAGTAGTTGGATTAACAACTAATTCGAATAATTCAACATTTGCCCCGCACATCAAACATAATGTGTTTTAAATCACTACAGGCCGCACAGTGGTTCAAGGCGCTCTTTGAAGGGAAATTAATTTAAATGTCTCAAATGCGCAAAAACAAACTAAATTAAGAGATTTCCTGTGAAACAGCTGAGATATAATGAAAAATGTAAATTTTCTTGTACTTCTTGGTATTTTTTCAATCGACTTTAATCGCTCGCTATGAATTTGTGTTTACTGGATATCATTTCTTTCTACGATCCTTATAAGTCTTACTTTAATAACCACCTTAGCCTTAAAAACTACTTTAGCTGGAAGTCCTGATACTTCTGTTTCATGGTCACAAAAAAATTATATCTAAAATTTTACAAAGATGGCAAAATTGAGACACGACTTTTATCCGTTATAGCCTATTTTCTCAATTTTCGTCAGACAAGACCCCTACTGAAATATTCCGTGGAACTTTTTTGTGGAATATTTAAACTATCCACCAGCCCTATAAACTTAATATAATATTTTACAGATTTTTAAAGTAAGGGTTAAAATGACCCACACAGTACAGAAATATTGGATTTAAATATCAAAGGTAAATATATATAGTTGTATTCAACTTCTTGTCAAATAATTTAGAACAACTTCAAATCACATTAGGAAAACTTCAATGCACAGTGAAAAAATTGTGACGATTATTGACAAATCTGTTGGCCTTATCAACGATTCTCAATCAACAGGATTGAGAAAATCCAAAATGTTTTTCATATGTATGCTTTGCAGTTTTTACGATTTACTGAACCTCGTCCATCAAATAATGCTCATTTCTCTTCTTAATTGACGCGATAACCGCTTACGCGATTTTGGCCGAGTTTAACAAAGCGCGCCAGTCGTTTCTTTCTCGTGCTAACCGGCGCCAGTTGGACACACCCAGTCAAGCCAAGTCCTTCTCCACCTGATCTTTTCAACGCAGAGGATACCTTTCTCTTACTCTGCTACCACCAGCTGCTACAGGTCATCGTTCCATCTCCTACGATATTCGCCGTCGCGAACATGCTCGTTTACTTCTTTCAAATCTCACACCTCTAGAAAGTATGTATGTAGAAGATCTGTTCTCTCTTTAATTTTTGTATATGTAAGAGCGCTGCTCTTCTGGAAAAAAAAATAAGTTCTAATGTTCCAAGAAGAGAACTTCGAAATTTCAACCCACTTTATGCTAATAACAAAACAAATTATGCCCGAAACGCGGCAGTTGCTCGCTGTCTTAATGAATTTAAGGCGTTCCATGGGTTTCATGGCTTCAAAAAATCGATTTTTTTTTCGCTTATGAATTTTTACAACATCTCAAGAATATTATAATAAATTTTCAATTCGATCCGAATAATAGTTTCGGAGATACAGCCTTTGGAAGGTGTGCGCTCCAAGCCACTTTTATTGTTATTGTACTCAAAACTTTAAACGCGTTTTTCTCGGAACCGTGTTTCAAATTCGGCTGTCAAATGTTCTCGAAAACTATTACACAGGTGTTTTTTGGAAAAATGTCTGCCAAAATTCCAATTTTTACTTTTTATTCTTTTCTTCGTTTAAGCACGAGTTTATGGTCTTATCTAAACCATTTATTTTCGTTTTTTCATTTTTGATGATCCTGTCAGGAGTTATGCTGACAACGCGGACGCACCTTTTTTCAAGGGGTCACCGGAAATGACGTCACAATGGAGGAGTTTTAATTTTTTTTTTTAAATTTCAGAAATTATTTTTTAAATATGTATCTATAGGACAGAAAAAAGTTTGAGTTAAATAAATAATTTTTTACATAAAAAATAAGCCTTTTTTTACCCTACGAAACCCATGTAACCCCTTAAGTGAAACAACGTGCCGAGATTGGTTCCGTCGCTTCAAAGACGGTGATTTTAATGTTGACAACCGTTCGCGTAAAGGAAGGCCAAAAACCTTCGAAGACGCTGAATAGGAAGCATTGCTCAATGAGGATCCGTGTCAAACGCAAGAAGAGCTTGATTCAGTATTAGGGGCATCCCGCCAATCCATTTACAAGCAATTGCATGATTTGGGAATGATTCAGAAACAGGGGACTTGGGTTCCTTATGAGTTAAAACCAAGGGATGTTGAACGTCCTTTTTTCGCCTGTGACGGGTGATGAAAAATGAATAAATGGATTCATTACAGCAATCCGAAGAAAAGAAAGTCATGAAGACTGCCTGGTCATGCTTCTACGTCGTCACCTCGGCCGAATATTCACGCTGCGAAGGTTATGCTATGTATTTGGTGGGACCAAGTTGGTGTTATTTATTATGAACTGTTAAAACCAAGCGAAACCATCACTGGGGACCAGTATCGACTTCACTTGAAGCAATTGAGCCAAGCACTGCGGTCTAGCTGACCAGCAGTTCCCTTCATGTGAAGACATCAAAAAATGGCTTGTTCCGTGGATATCCTCAAAAGATGAACAGTTTTACCGCGACGGTATACGAGATCTACCAGAAAGCTGGGAAAAAGTAGTAGCCAGCGATGGGCAATACTTTCAATGATTCACTTGTAACCATTTTTTCAGTATAAAGTTCTATTTTCATCAAAAAACAGCAAAAATTAAGTTGCACACTTAAAATAATTTCATTATTTTCATTTAGTGGCAACCCTAAAACACGCGTTAAATAAGTCTTTTGCAAGCAACTTTGGCTTACTTTAACGAAGACTTCACAATTAAGAGTTCACGGAACATTACATTAGTCCATATTTCCGCTGAGGAAATATCAAAAAGGCATAGCCACAAGCATTGCGCTATTCGCAATCTTTCCACATTTGGAATTTATGTCCGTTGAAAGTTCATATTAACGCACTGTGCGACGCTGCGGAAGTGATGCAAAAACGCCTGGAGCCCTTTTTAAATTCTCTTCTTCGACATCGACTTGAGGCAGTGCTTAAGTGCATTAATCTCTATCTATGTATGCATGTATATGTATAGGATTGTGTGCATTATTGTACATTTGATAAGTGCAATACAGAAATTTTCACATGATGAATAATTTATGTGTACATAAACCTGGGAATTCGCACTAATTTAATATTGATATACAGAATCATTAAATTATTGCTTTGATAAGTTGAGATGGCAAATATAATCAGCGGGTACATAAGTTAATTCCTTCGCACAAGTACCCGTGCATTAGTAATGGGGAATTTGTGTCGATGAGTTAACTTATAAATTTAGCGACTGAACTTTACTCATCGTTTATTATTTACACAAAATATTACAATGTGGGCATCAACGGATAGACGTTTAAGCAGCTTTAATCCGCGAATACTCAATAGTTAGATAATAAGATAAAGTACAATATTCTGATATATGGGGCTTACATAGTTTTGGACTACGATTTTTATAATTTTTCTTGCAATTTAAGGATTACTAGCAATATCCGGAGAGCTTTGCTACGCCCAACAGTGGCTGATTCGCGGCATTTGCGGGAAGTAAAGTAATAATTTCGTTGAAGGAAGAAATTTACAGAGATAAAAATTATTTCTAAATGAATTCGAGTCGTTGATTTCAAAATGCAATTTTTTCTTGGAGCTTTATTCATTTTTAGTTATTGCTCATTTTTTGAGACAAAAGTAGGGAATTTTTTCATTAAAAAATATTCAGAAATCTTATTGCTTATGTTACTCATTTAAGGGGGTGATCAGATTGGAGGAACTTTTTCATATAGGGTTTTTTTTGGCACATAGCGCGTGACTACTGTCAAACTAAATTAATTTTTGTTTTTTTTTCAGTATTCATTGCCATTTCATCTTGGAAAGAACTACGCCTCAACAATGTTTACAAATCGTACAATTCTATTACGAAAATCGACGATCTATGAAAACTGTGATAACCGATGGTGTACAGCCATGAGGCCTATTTTTGGCTGAATGTCTAATAAGCAAATTGTCGTATTTGGGCTGAAGAGCAACACGAAGCCATTCAAAAACAGCCATTACTTCTATTGAAAACAAGCGTTTGGGACGGCCTATGGGCTGCAGGAATCATATTTCTTCAAAGTCTGAGACAAAGAGGCTGGCGCCAATGTAACAGTGAAGGACGAACGCTAACGCCCCATGATAAATGACCTTTTGATGTCAGAAGTTGAAGCCACTGATCTCCACAACATTTGGTTTCAACAAGGCGGTGTTACTTGCCATACAGCCGGTGAAGTAATTTACTGGCGATTTACTGCGTCATCGTTTCGGTGAACAATTCATCTTTCGCCTCAAAACACTGGATTGTCCCCAAATATCGTATCATATCTCACCTTTGGACTTTTATTTGTGGGTGCATGTAAAATCTAAATGCCTTGTGGTTAAACCAGCTTCGGTTGAGCCATTAGAAGTAGACATTACTGAAGCTGCTCACGAGATGTCAACCGAAGTCCTCCAGCGAGGCATTGAAAATTTGTGCTTACGGATGTCCGATTTACTACAAACTTAAGTGGGCAAAGTACAGTAAAGTGAGATGTGAATATGTTCACTTTTTTTTACTCAAATAAAATTATGATTAATCCGTTTCTTCTATGAAAGAATTCTCTTAGGTTCGGTTTTAAATGAAAAAATCAATTGAAAAAAAAATATTAATATCACACTTGGCAATTTTCTTTTGTACCATATATTTGTTTATGCATATAAATATGTCTTTCAATATAGGAACAAAGAATGGAATAAAAGGATAGGTGAACTAGAAACAAGAAGTAAAGCCTTTCTGGTATACCTATAAGCAAAGTTTTAAAAAAGAGACATATACAATGTCCAGCTCTCTTCGATCAAAACAAAACTATTGTGCTAAGCCACGAAAAAGCAAAGGCATTTGCTCATACTTTCCAAAATAATCACAAAGCTTCGGAGCACTTAAGCTCTAAACTACATAAAGATGCGGTAAATGGAAAAAATAAATTTAATTAAAACTGAATTCTCTATATGTTAATACCTCACCAACCGACTATGTTAAGTGTGAATACATCCATTTATTTATTCCACAAACAGCTTTATGAAAATCCCCAGGTTTAGACGATATAAGGAATATAGTGCTTTGGAATTTGCCTAAAATGGCAGTTATTTTTTTTTACATTTATTATCAATTCATGTCTTAAACTTCAGTATTTTCCGGATACATGGAAAGCGGCAAAAGTAACTCCAATACCAAAGCCCGGAAAACTCTCAAATGAAATCGGAAGCTATCGACCAATAAGACTTTCAAGTAGTCTCGGTAAAATATTTGAGTCAGTACTAAAAGATAAATTAACAGAATTTATTAATGAAAATAATGTATTGCCTGCTGAACAGTTTGGATTTAGAAAATTTCACGATACAACACACCAAATCCAGAGTATTTGCAACCACATAATATCTAATTTCATTAATAAAAAGTCTACCGCTTTAGTGCTCTTCGACGTTGAAAAAGCCTTTGACTCCGTTTGGAACAATGCGTTGATAATTATCATAATTAATTATAATTAAACTCATACACTTCAACTTATCAAGATTGTTCAAAGCTTTCTAAAAAAGCGTTATTTCTGTGTCTGTATAAATAATGAATTTTCAGAGCTAACGGAAGTTCCAGCTGGTGTCCCTCAAGGAACAGTTATAGGACCTGTTTTATTTAATATTTATGTGTCTGGCGTCCCTTTGTTTGACAACTGTCACTATGCCATGTATGCTGATGATATCGGTATTTTTTATTCGCACAAGTCTCCTCATGACATAGTGAGTAAAATGCAAAGTGCGCTGAATCATATCGCAAATTATTTTCACAAATGGAAAATAAAATTTAATGTTAGTAAAACGCAAGCCATCTTTTTTACCAAAAAAAGAAGTCCATGCAATTTGCCCAGCATAAACCTAAATATTAGTAGGCCTAATATAATTTGGAGAAACACCGTTAAATATTTGGGCGTAGTATTAGACAAAAAGCTAACCTTCCGTGATCACATTCACCACATAAATAATAAATATACTACTGTGGGCGAAAAGTAAGGTGAATTTATTTGTCAAACTTCGCGGGATTAAAATTTCGCTCTACTTATTTTTTTCATGAGTTGGCAGCACTGTTAATAACATCTGGACCAACTTTCATGTGAATGTCATTATCAGTAATATATTTACGCTTGTGATTCAAACGACCAAGAGTGCATTTTTCGATTTTTACAATTGATTGAGCAGAGAAGTGCCATCAAATTTTGTTTGCGGAATGAAATTTCGGCTTCGGAAACATTTAGCATGTTGCAGAAGGCATTTGGTGATTCGACCATGTCGCAGAAAAATGTTTATAAGTGGTACAAAGACTTCAAAGAGGGTCGAGAACGTGTTGATGACTTGGAGCGCTCCGGACGACCATCGACGTCAACAGATGACCAACACGTCAATAAAGTGAAGGAGTTAGTGCTCAAAAATCGTCAGTTGACTGTTAAAGACCTTACTGATATGATCGGAATATCAGAAGGATCTGTGAAAACCATTTTGAAAGACCATTTGGGCCTACGAAAAGTCAAATCTCGTTTGGTACCGAAAACTCTCAATTTCTTGGAAAAAAGTCGTCGCGTTGATGTGTGTGAAACAATGCTTTCAGACTATCCGGACAAGCTCAAATGCATCATTACGGGAGATGAGACTTGGACTTATGCTTACGACCCTGAAACAACCGACCAATCAAGCGAATATCGAGCTAAAGGCGAGGCCAGACCGAAAAGAGCACGTCAAAGTCGTTCAAAAATAAAGGTCATGATGACAGTTTTTTTCGATTTTCGTGGTGTGGTGCACTATGAATTCCTTCCACCAGGCCAAACTGTTAATAAGGAATATTATTTGAGCGTTATGCGTCGATTACGTGAAGCAATTCGTATAAAAAGACCAGAATTATGGGCCAACAACTCTTGGTTTTTGCATCACGATAATGCACCGTCTCACACTGCACTCGTTCTTCGTGACCATTTCGCCAAAAATTCCACGCATATCGTTCCGCAACCACCGTATTCACCTGATTTGGCTCCGTGTGACTTCTGGCTATTCCCAAAACTCAAGAGACCACTCCGGGGAACGCGTTTCGAGTCGGCTGAGGAGATAAAAGCTGAATCGACGAAGCTGCTGATGGCTATACCGGAAATGGGCTATTTGACATGTTTCGGGGATTGGAAAAATCGTTGGCATAAGTGTATTTCATCGAGAGGGGATTATTTTGAAGGGGATGAAATTGATTTACAAGAATAAAAAAAGATTTTTCATTTTACAACCAAATTCACCTTACTTTTTGCCCACATTAGTAATATCGCAATCAAAATGCTGTATCCCTTAATCAACTGGAAATCGGAGCTCAGTACTGAAAATAAACTTGTAGTATGCAAAGTAATTTTCCAATCAATTATGCTCTATGCATGTCCTGTATGGGGAACATGTGCAAAAACACATATGAAGACGTTGGAAATAGAACTAAATAAGCTTCTGAGAATGGTGCCTAATTTACAATGGGATTATTCCACAAGACGTTTACACAACGAAAAAAAAATATAAATGATATTCTCACGAGTCGAAAAACTTAAGATAAGTTTAAGATAAAATGTAGTTATTCTAATAACCAATTAATATTACATCTGCTTCAGCATGTTTAAGTCATCAAATATCTGCATAGGGTTTTTATAGTAGTTTTTTCCCCTTAATTTAATTTATATATATTGTTCAACATTATCTTATGTAAAAAGTATATTTAAGAATTGAGGTAGCGTACACCATATTCTGCAAATTAGGTTTAGCCAAAAAATTTTATGTTGAACGTTTTTTACTACTTAATAAATAAATAAATAATAAAAAATAAATATTTACATGTCATCATCTTCATTGTTAGCTCAATGGCCCAGTCTGGGTCTTGACTTGCTGTACCATTTGTCTCCAGTGCGATTTACCACTCGCTGAAGTTCCCCAACAATGGATACCAAATAGCTAAGTGTCCCGATCTTTGCCACCCAACCAACGCAGTTTTGGTCTTCCTTTGCTTCTATTTCTTCTGCACGTACCCAGTAGGATTTTCTTCGGTGGGTATACTTCGTCTGCCTTATAATGTGATTAGCCATCGGAGACGGTTAAATTTTATAGTCGGGACAATATTCGGGAGGTTTACAGTCTTTGAAGCTCGTAATTGAATCCTATTCTCCAAATACCGTTTTCGCAAACTGTACGCATACATTGCCCATAAAATATACATTCAAATGTTAATTTAAAATAATTTTTTGGGCATTTCGCAGTTTGGTTGCATTTTTAACTAGCAAAACTACAAAAAGGTATTTAACTTTTCCACTTTGTTCACCCTTTAAATGGGACCTTTTGTAAGGGAATTAGAGAAGTCAAATATCAAAAGTAAGCAAATCTTTAATAATTGAATCATGACGAAAATATATTTTCAAGCTCTTAACAATATTCTCAGTTAATACGCCATACATAATTTTGAGAAAATATCTCTTGCCATTGCATTCACTCATATTAATACGCGTATGTCTGTGTATATTTTATATATTGGAATATTATGATATGAAAAATACCCAGCTCAATTACATACTTTTTATAAAACGTTAAATAAAATTCACTACCAAAAACTAATATTATTATAGCCTATCGCAATAAAAATTTCATATTGGTGATTTTTTACCTGCGGCGTGTCAAATGCATAAACGAGCAGACTCTGCAATGCAATCGAACACAAGCATTAATTAAAATAACATGTGAATGTATGTGTAGGTATGTAATAAGATATCAAAAGTGGAATTATTTATACGCATAGATACTTATACATATATTGTTTGTGCTCTATCCTCTATTTCTATATTCTACTGTATAAATTTCACTTATTTTAATTCTCAATAAAATAAATATATAATATCAATTCAAGAATGATAGAATATGGCATCCCTGAGAGTACTTCTGTAGTGACGTAACAGCTGAATAAACAAAACACAAAAACGGTGAGCCTACAATCACACGCTCGGAGCGCAAGGCTTTGACCGAAACAAATGAGAGTTGAAGGGGCTACTGTTCGGTCATTAAAAGTGGTGAGTTAAGACTTCGCATTTCAGTGTTTCTAGGTTTGTACAAGTATATATTCACCCCTTTTGGGACATGTACTTGAACTTTATCATGGTAGGAGGTTAACTTTATTGTGCCTTCGTTTAATTTTCTGCAAAACTTTTTCTCCAGTTCTCGGCTCAAATCTGTGTTGGTTTCACTCGGTTTTAGTTATAATATTTATATCCATCACAGTTGATTCTACGAAATATACCCCCACAACCTGTGCCTGTCTTAGAAATCAAAATCAGCACTCTTGAGGCGTTCATACAATTCACGACACGTTCTTTCAATAACTACAGTCACGCTCTAAGTTGTATTTAAAGGGGGATAGCCCCTCCAGACAACGAGTTTTTCAATCATTTTTTGCGAAAAACTGAGAGTATCTATTATTTTGAAATAAATTACATATTAAGGTGTCCCGGGTTTCAAAGACCACTCAATGGCTTCTTGGGTAAAGAAACCTGATGGTACTTGAGGCGCTTCGGCAGAAGAATCGCTAGTACTTCTGCTAAACACGCCTTTTTAGGGATGCAGCGCTCACGAAAGTGGGAAGTATTAGGCGGAACCAATATAATCGACAGCATCTTGCAAATGAAATAATTACCAAGGAGAAAGTTGCATAGACAATCATATCTTTTTCACCTTTTAAATCTCCGGGGCCAGATGGGATCAAGTAACCTTAATCTGAGTCCCGGGACACCGGCACATTGAAGGTAACAAAAAAGCAGTATGAACTGGCAGAGAGGGGTATCTGCCATGATCACACATGACCACATTCTTGCAGAATCGATATCCACACCACTGGGTGCAATCAAGACTACAATTTCCTCAAAATACCTCTGAAACGCGGATTGTGGATGACCAGAGACCAGACGAAATGCAAAATCAGCAGGATGTTATGGCCCATCTACAACCTCAAGTAATCGTCGATATTGATAAGCATGAAATGATGGGTAGCCTGCAGACTAACGGCAGTCATAACTGGCGTTTGGTCTATTGGCGAACAAGCCGCCAAAATGGGTATCCCTCACAACACATACTGTCATAGTTGTAAACAACCGGAGAAAAGGGAAATAATCTTCCATTTCCTCTGTAAATGCCCTGCCCTATGGAAGGACAGAATGTTAACCCTGGACAAACCGCTGTTCGAGAGTCTCGAGCAATTGTCTGGCTTAGACCTCAACAGCCTAATAAGTTTTCTAAACCGCACAGACTGGATATAGTCTTGCTGTGAATAACTGGTAAACAAGTTGGTAACGAGGATGTGGCAACAAAATGGTGCGGAAGCGCTAGTTGGATTCTGGAAGAATCACCACTCAAACCAACCAACCAACCAAGGAGTTCCGGTGGTCTAGAGCTCGAAAATTTAATGTGTTTTCAAGAGTTTTTTTTAGAATAAAAAATGAAAAACGGTATTTAACGTTTTTTGGCTTTTTATTTAACTTCTTTTACATAAAAAAATTAAAAAAAAAATATATTTTTGATGTGAAACATCATTTGCGCCACCTGAAAATTCAAAAATTCCATCACTCAAAATCATTTTTTTATTTAATATTTTTTTACTTTTATTTAATAATTTTCAAATACACAACTGGATGATTACTTTTGCGCCACCTGAAAATACAAAAAATTTCATCACTCAAAGTCATTTTTTATTTAATTTTTTTTTTAATTTTGTTTAATAATTTTCAAATACAAAACTGGATGATTACTTTTGCGCAACCTGAAAATACAAAAAATTTCATCACTCAAAGTCATTTTTTATTTAATTTTTTTTTAAATTTTGTTTAATAATTTTCAAATACAAAACTGGATGATTAATTTTGCGCCACCTGAAAATTCAAAAAATTTCAACACTCAAAGCACACTTCAAAAAGAATTTCAATTGCAAATCAACAACAATCCAAGAGAATCTACTACCAAATATGGAACAACAATAGATGCTGTACCTATTTGTGAGATATCTTGATAATATTTCATCCAATACTTTTGTAACGTACTTTAGTTATCATCGACCAATCGTCACAGTAGTACCGGTAGAGAAAACATCGCATATAACTATTACTGAAGTCACAGAGGAAAATATTTAAATTGTGGCTTGATATCAATATCGAATTTTGATATCACATGTAAATAAATGTTTATTAAATAAAGTTACCATTTTCTGTAAGAAATTCGTAATACTTCATTTTTTCATTAGGCTATATTTAATTCCTGTAATAATATTATCTTTTATGCATATTACTTGTACACACACGATGTTTCACATCTGCCAGGCGTTCCATGACGGCTCACATTTTTTTTTATTTTAAAAATGGTGCTGAAGTTGACATATGTGATATGCTAAAAATAAAGCTTCAACCGTTAAGCATGCACGAAATAAGGATTCTTCTTCCACCCTTCGATTCTCGTGCTTATGGGCTGATCTGATTTGCCCTCGCAAGCAGGCATTGCTCTTTATCTGCTACCACTAGCAGGCACCGCATCAAGTACTTTCAGAGCTGGAGTATTTGTATCTATTCCAAATACCTTCGGCTGACTGGCCGACCAAACTGCTGAATTTCTATTCGTTGCACTATGCCTATGTCGTCCTAAAGCCCATACAGCTCCTTGTGCAATCCTCTGCGATATTCTTCACCACCCGCACGTAAAACATTTTAATACATTTTCCGGATAATTTTTCTCTTGAACACTCCAGAAGCCCCCACATCGGATGTTTGTCATCGCGTAAGATTTGCGCGAGGATTAGATGAATATTTGTGAATGACTCCAACAATACTCGAGCTGGTGCAACGCAGCTGTAAGCCAATCTGATTGCAAGGCGGTTCAGGGCTAAAAGTATGTTTTACTGCAAGGTACATAAGTACATGTATGTTCATATGTATGTACATATGAATGGGTAATGGAGTAATACACCGTTTATTTTTGCTCCTGTTGTATAAAGGGTGGTTAAATTTCAAGGGTTGATGTTGAATGTGAACCACACCTAAACGTCAACGACACCGTTCGACTTCTTTCTTTGGGGTTATTTGAAATAAAAAGTTGAACGTCGATAAGCCAGCAACAATTCAAGAGCTAAAGGATGAGATGATTCGGCACATGAACAGCATAGAACCTCAATTATGCCTCAGCGTCATCGAAAATTTGGACCATCGGATGGAGGTGTGCCGCCGAGTTCGCTGCGTTCATTTGGCCGATATTTTGTAACATACGTAATTGAGCTATACCAATATTATCATAATAAAGAGAAATGGCAATAATTTTCCAAAAAAATTGTATTTTACAATATTCAAAATCAACACCGGCCCTTAAAACTTAACCACACTTTAGATAAAAAACTATTTGCATTTGGTGGTCTTTGGAGGTGTGCCGCCGAGGCCGCGGCAGCTATTTGGCCCATATTTTATTCTGTACGTAATTGAGCCATATTAGTATTATCACAATTAAGAGAAGTGATAATATTTTCTTAAAAAAATTGTATCTTATTCAAAATCAACACCGGCCTTTGAAAATTAATCTCTCTTTACATCGATTTTCCTTCCATGTTTGCAACTTTAAAGCTACCATCAATGCAGACGTTTATGATTATTTAAAGCCGCTCATCTGTAATAGACTCAAGTAGTTAAAGTTGTTTTCCGTAGTTTGGGTAAATCGTAGCAACTTGCCTGCTGATATATTATATTTAATATTTTTATATCTTTTAAAAGCCATTTATTTCTATGAGGGGAGTATCGGGCAGACTGCATACGAGTAGACACTGCTTTTGATAATCTTTTTTATATTCTTTAGTGAACAACAACAATATTATCATTTTGCTTTGCAAATTCCTAATCTTTTACTTCCAAACTGAATATTACTGCTACACTTTGTTGTTGTTTGTATTTATGTTTATTTTAGTATATTTCGTTGGCTAGCTGACTTGGTTGGCTACATCAACTTCCGGCTTCATGGAAATTGCGCAGTTGTTGCTTCACTCATATATTCATTTTAATTTTCATATAGTTTATATTTTTTGGCCAGCATAAAAAAAAATATAAATGTAATAAAATTCATGCAGTGAAACGAAAAACCACGAAACCAGCCAACCGAAACTTACGAAACTGCAAGCAGCCAAGGCAAACTAACCGAAAGCCCATTGCGTCAGTTCCTGCTACGCCACCATTTGATGATGCTGGCTACTGCTTGGATCCTGTTTACATCCGTTGCCTGTATGCTGCGTTAATATTACAATATATGTATGTATTATATATATTTACATGAGTGTGCACAAAAATTAATATGTATGACGGTCAACTCTAAAAGTCGATGCTTGAAACCACTGCTGGTTGCAGTTGTTGTCGTTGGTGGTGATTTTTGATGTGTTAGTATGAAAACTAACTACACTAAATTAAAACAAAAACTGATTCACTGCGACAAACACACACATACGTGCATATTGCATAGGTGTAGTCGTGTGTAAGCACGTGTGAGTGCATTTTCTTTTGTACATGAAAACATTTTGTTTCATATATGCACATTTGCATATGTTTAAGTATGTATGCATCACTGCTGGACTCAGAAGCCGGCTCAGCTTAAAAACTTTCATCAACTCACTCTTAATTTGTAATACTCTAAATACTGTAAAGCTATGTGAATTTATGTGTAAGCAGGAATATATTATTTTATGATACTTTGTGGAAAAAGAAGTCCATTATTTTCTGTAGGTGGCTTTAAAGTTCGATATCTCGTAAAGTGTCGATCAAACAATTTAAAGTTTATACTCGTTGTCAAGCTGACGTTTCACACTAATATAATATAACTCTATTGCTGTTTTTGGTTTGTTCCATTCATTTGTGAGTGGTGTTGATGGAAGTCAGCAAAGAGCAAATTCAGTACATATTACAGTTTTTCTTTGATGAAGGCGAATATGCAAGCCAGGCCGCTGAAATTGTGAATGATGTTTATGGTGCCAATACTGTAACCGTTTATTAAAAAGTGCAATTTTGGTTTCGTAGATTCAGCTCAGACATTTTTGATGTTACAAGTGCACCTCGCCGCACGCGCAGGCCCTTGATTTCATCTAAAAACTTGTTTATTCTAATGCGGATTTCACAGAATTTGATAAATCTTATATTATTATTGATATTTTTGTGGAAGTTTCCATAAAATTATTATTTCGTTTATTTACTGGAGAAATATAAAATATTGCACTAACATTTATAGCACAGCAGATCTCAAATCTACACCTAAAGAAGAGGACGCCCAGAAAAAGGTGGCTCAAAGATGTGGAAGTTGACCTTGAAAAGCTAAACGTGCGCCGGTAAAAGGAGGCAATCTAAGATAGAGACAGATGGCGCAAAGTTGTGAATGGAGCAATGGTTCACCAAAGTAAAAAAAAATAGTTTGAAGTATATTCTACGGCACTCGATTTGGTTGTGGCGACTGTTTGCCTATTTTCGAAAAAAATCGAGTTATGATGCCTACATAAAATCTGCACCAAGCTGTCACTCATTGGCACTGTATTATTTGTTAACACAGCCCCTGAGGTGAAAATAAACTTTATCTGAAAGCACGATTTTCGGAAAAAATGCTTATCCACAGCCATGTGGCCTGCAGTCCATTAGGCGAACCTTGAAAAGTGGCCGATTTTGAAAATGGGGATTCATAAACTGTTTTCTTAAACATCATAGATGTTATTTGAGCTGTCAAAGTCAAAAAATCTATAGTTCAAACATTAAATGAACCTTGAAACTGAACAATACGAGAAGATTTCCTATTGCTTCATGGATAATAACTACACCTCGCCTTTTCCTTGAGCCAAATTTGCGAGTTTTTGCACACTTACCGTAACATTTTGCTTTTCTCTCGATCAGATATTTTGCATGACAAGTGACTAAAGCCGTCTGCTCCATTCCATTTTCGGATTTTTTAAATTTCGAATTTTTTCAATAATTTTACTCATGACATTTAATATTTTTTGACGACAAACGCTTTCTTCACAAACTATGCTCGGGTGCATAGGTGCGTGTATGTGTAAGTACGCCCTTCGACAGCACAACATCACATCACGTATACGTCACGTTGTACTCAGTGCAATAAAGTAGCGAAAGCGTTCACTACGCACTTTATATTGACAAGTTAACAGCCAATTTGTCGTGCTATAAACTTGGTGACATGATGCACGTTGTAATCACTGCGATATTCCGTCTTATTGCTCGATAAATATATAGCAACACTGTATTTTTTTCTTTTTTGTTTTTTTATTCAGGAGTCCTACATTTATCGAAATTGCTCAATATCTCTTTTTTATGTCTTACAGCTTTTAGAGACCTAATCGAATTAAAAACTGTTTTGTTAAGCTAAGTAAATTAGTCGGGCAAACAAGTGCCCGAACCTCGCAGAAACACAAATTTTACGAATGATTAATTTATTATATTTAGGCGGCTGCCGTAGTCGAATGAGTTGGTGGTGTGACTACCGTTTGGTAGTGCGTGCATGAAACAGCAAAATGATAGCAAAAAGTTGTTCTAATAGCGGTCGCTCTTCGGCAGGGAGTCGCAAGCCTCCGAGTGTTTTTCAGCCATGAAAAATCTCCTATTCAAATCTGGCATTCGGAATCGACTTGAAACTGAAGGTAACTCCATGTGGAGAAATATCAAGACGGAAGACCACAAATGGGAGGAGAGGATCGGCCAAGCACCTAATAGAAGTGTAAGCGTGTATTAGAGGTAACCCTCTTACAACTCGGTTCGCAAAATGCGGAAAATTTTCTTTAACGCGTTACAACGCGATTTTCAAACTAATGGCAAAGTTACAACGCAATTTTTTGCTAACATTTACACACGCATTTTTACAGGTCAGTCCATAAGTTTGTGCGTTTTTTAAAGGTGGTTTTAAAATTTATAAAAAAGATGTTTAAAGTATTTATCAATCAGTAATATATTTTCCTTCATTATTTACAATGTCTTCCCATCGTTTGGGTAAATTTTTAATTCCCTGCTCAAAAAATGTGTTGTCCTTGGAGCTAAAATACGCTTCGATATGCCTTTTTATAGCTTCTTTTAAGGAGTAGTTCTTGTTACTCATATGGGATTGAAGTCCACGGAAAAGGTGATAATCACAAGGTGCAATATCCGGAGAGTATGGTGGATGCGGCATTAGCTCCCATCCGAGCTCGTTCAGCTAGCCTAATGTTTGCCTTGCGGTATGAGGTCTTGCGTTGTCGTGGTGAAACAAAACTTTGCGCCTATTCACTAAAGACGGCCGATTTTTGTTAAGTGCCTCATTCAGGATTGATAGCTGATGCGAATAATGATCAGCAGTTATCGTCTGGTTTGGTTCCAGAAGTTCATAATAAACAATATCGGTCATATCCCACCAAATGGACAGGAGAATCTTCTTTGGGTAAAAGCCACCTCTAGGGGTCGGTTTTGGTGTTTCATCTTTATCTAACCATTGGCGTTTCCGAACAGGATTATTGTAAAGGACCCATTTCTCATCACCAGTAACGTTACGGTTCAAAAAACTTTCATTTTCAAGCCGTTGCAGCAGCTGAGAACACACATTCAATCTCTGCTGAAGGTTGGCGACGGAAAGTCTATGCGGAACCCATTTTCCCAACTTTGAAACCTTTCCCAACTGAACCAGGTGCCTGCGAACTGTTCCATGCGATGAATTTAACCTCTGAGCTATCATATCGACTGTCAAATTTGGCTCAGCTTCCACGAGTTCGAGCAAAGCGTCGGAGTTAAAGACTGCAGGACGACCAGCGAGCGGGGCATCCTCCACGTCGCAGTTGCCACTTCGGAATTTTGAAAACCACTTTTGCGCAGTCCTTACACTCACGGTATCTTCTCCGCGGACAGTGTTTATTTCTGCAGCAGCAGTTGTTGCACTTTTTACCACTTTTATTATAAAAATACAAAAAAAAAAATATGCCTCTTATACGCGTTCGAAGCTACCATTTTATTTTTTTAACAACACGTGCTTCTTTCTATCCCCGATTAAAATCACTTGTTGAATGCACAATATATCAAAGAAAATATAAATACATAGTTCCGCTATATTCCGCGAATAAGTTTTAGTATGCAAAAATCGTAAAAAAGTGAAATTATGGGTAAAATACGCACGAACTTATGGACTGATCTGATACATAGATCGCCAAAACTGCAGACCTTTCAAATTGATAAGTAGGCACCTAGAATAGCTTGTGGCTATGGGGTCATGAAGGCAAAGGGAAAGTAGAGAAACGCCAGTGAAAACTTTTTGGATATGTTCAATTCAAAATATGTGACAGGCATGATAAAGTCTCCAGATGAATACTATACAAAATGAATAGGAAAACTTGAATAAAATTTTGTTGGGCTTTCAATCGTCTTACAATCGTATGATAAATCAAAATGGGCCTATACAAAGGGTGATTTTTTAAGAGCTATAGGAAAGTTTTCAAAAAAACGCACGTAAAATTCAGAAAAATGCATGAAATTTTTATTTAAATCGATAGTACAGTCCATATAATTTAATGTTTGAAGATTATTTCATGCAAATGTTGACCGCGACTGCGCTTCAAATGGTCCATCCGCTTAGTCCAATTTTGGCATACTCTTTCCAATGTTTCGGTCGGTATCTCACATATAAATGCTTTAATGTTGTCTTCCAATGCGTTAATTTAAGCAGGCTTGTCTGAATAGACATGAACTTTAACATAGCCTCACAAAAAATAATCCAAAGGCGTTATATCGTACGATCTGGGTGGCCCATTGACAGGTCCCGAACGTGAAATAAAATGTTCACCGAACTCGCCTCTCAACAAGTCCATTGTTACGCGTGCTGTGTGGCATGTGACACCGTCTTGCTGAAACCACATGTCATGCAAGTCAACCTCTTGCATTTTGGGCAAAAAAGCAAAAAAAGTTGTATATAATTTCACGGTAGCGCTCACCATTCACATTTACGTTACGATTCGCAGCATCTTTGAAGAAATACGGTCCAATGATACCTCCAGCCCATAAACCGCACTAAACTGTGACCTTTTCTGGATACATTGGTAGCTCTTGCAATTCTTCTGGCTGATCTTCACTCCAAAGTCGACAATTCTGCTTATTTACGTACCCATTGTTCCAAAAAGAGCCAATTGCTGCGAACGGCGACGAATCGGAATCGATAATTGATGGTCATCATTAACACTGGCCGATACAGCTGCGATATTTTCTTCAGTTCGCACTCTACGTAAGCGTGTTGGTGGTTTGATGTCCCATAATGTAAATTTGGTTCTAAATTTAGTTACAATAGCTCGAATAGCCACTTGAGTGGGTCTATTAAACTGACCATAAAATGGAAGAAGCACGCGATCTCACTTTCTTAACAGAACACACATTTTTATAATAAAAATCAATGATTTGCAAGCTTTGTTCGTTTGTAAGACGATTCATGGGTAAATTATAGACCAAACTGAAGATTATCAGAAATTTTTGCATCTATCAGATGTCCAAAAATTTTAACTTAACTGCCCAATGACACTACGCGTATCACTTCGGCAACCTCCAGCATTGTCAATGGCAAAAGGTTTTATCACATCTTTGCCACTCACTCTGCTATCAGCCTAAGTATGGTATGTTACTATGTTTTTCTTCTTTGATATGTAAACTTTGTTTGCGTATGTATGTGTGTGTGCATGTTTATGTGCACTTATAATGTCACCAAGCTACAAGTCATAAAAGTGGCAATCCACTCCAAGCGAGAAATTACGTTACAAAATGAAAAAATGCGTGTCTCTCCCGCGATTGATAATAAAAAATACATTAAAATCAACTGAAACCCGCTCAATCTGTGGCACATCACACACGACACAACTGAACGAGCGAACGAGCGCACGGACGAACGAATGAAAGCACGGCAGGAAGTTCAGTTTTGAAGTAGCTATGAAAATTGGTAGAGACTGTAGTTGTGAGTGGCTGACGGAGTGAGTAGCAACAAGGTTGGCTTTGAGCCATGCGATTGTCAACGTTGTCATGCTTACAGCGCAGTCAAGGGCAGGCGGCTGGCAATGATCTGCACGCACTGGACATAAAACGAAATAACTAACAATAAAAATTCAATTTCAATTTAAATTTGTCGTCAACATACAAATACGAACAAATATAAACTGTGAAATGTCACCAAACTGCAACACACACAAAAATGAATTTTGGCCCACCCTCGCATACTTCGCTCCTCTTATATTTGTATTCATACGAGTTTTGTGGCCAGTACTTTAATATGATTTTCGACTTACATTTAGTTAGTTGGATGACTGGCTGGCACTTTTATTATTTATTGTGGAAATATGCAAAGTATTTTGACTGAAAAACAAATATATGCCAAATGTATGTGTGTACGTGTGTGAGCGCACATCAATTTACAGCCTAAAATGTCAAAATCCATGCGTACATAAACATACACAAACAAATACACATAAACAAACACAAACACATACACATACATATCCGTACATCCATATATACATACAAGTAATCGACTTTGGCAGCAACATTATTTATTTGGATTTTGGCAATTTTTTCCGGCTTTGACTATTTGAATTTCTAATCAAAATAAATGCCAGCAAGTAAGCCAAAAGCACAAACAGGATTTTGAGAAGGGGTCGAGCAGTAAAGGAAAGTAGCAAAACGCTGATTTTCGGTTCCATATTATCAATGAAAGGATTGTGGAAATTTATTCCAACTGCGGGATTGAAGTAAAAAATTTTATGGGGTCATCAAAAATGTTCACGAAATTCCGGACGCCAGGAAATTAAATATTGCTATATAATTTAATTTAATGCACCGATTCTGCGTACTGAAAGAGGTTAGGGGTAGTCAGAGGCCCGAAAAAATGATGATTTTCAATAATTTTTTTTTGCTTGTCAGTTGCTTTATTTTACAAAAATTAAAACATAGCAGTAATACATCATATTATAACTAACTTCGAAAAGCAAAACTTACAAAGACATTGAAGATATTGTGTGCTGTGCACCGATAATAGTTTGTAACGCATTAACATATAAATCCCAACCTGAAACACGAGGACGACGTTCCGCGCTGACTGCTAAATTAAGCGTTTGATTAGGTATTCAAAGAATAATCATTTCGCACCTACTACTGCTACCTGGAGGAGCAACTATTATGATTTCAGAGTGTAAGTAAGGTGAATTTGGTTGTAAAATGAAAAATTTTTATTTATTCTTGTAAATCAATTTCATCCCCTTCAAAATAATCCCTCCTCGATGAAATACACTTATGCCAACGATTTTTCCAATCCCCGAAACATGTCAAATAGTCCATTTCCGGTAAAGCCATCAGCACCTTCTTCGATTCAGCTTTTATCTCCTCAATCGACTCGAAACGCGTTCCCCGGAGTGGTCTCTTGAGTTTTGGGAATAGCCAGAAGTCACACGGACCCAAATCAGGCGAATACGGTGGTTGCGGAACCATATGCGTGAAATTTTTGGCGAAATGGTCACGAAGACCGAGTGCAGTGTGAGACGGTGCATTATCGTGATGCAAAAACCAAGAGTTGTTGGCCCATAATTCTGGTCTTTTTAGACGAATTGCTTCACCTAAACGACGCATAACGCTCAAATAATATTTCTTATTAACAGTTTGGCCAGGTGGAAGGAATTCATAGTGCACCACACCACGAAAATCGAAAAAAAACTGTCATCATGACCTTTATTTTTGAACGACTTTGACGTGCTCTTTTCGGTCTGGCCTCGCCTTTAGCACGATATTCGCTTGATTGGTCGGTTGTTTCAGGGTCGTAAGCATAAATCCAAGTCTCATCTCCCGTAATGATGCATTTGGGCTTGTCCTGATAGTCTGAAAGCATTGTTTCACACACATCAACGCGACGACTTTTTTTCCAAGAAATTGAGAGTTTTCGGTACCAAACGAGATTTGACTTTTCGTAGGCCCAAATGGTCTTTCAAAATGGTTTTCACAGATCCTTCTGATATTCCGATCATATCAGTAAGGTCTTTAACGGTCAACCGACGATTTTGAGCACTAACTCCTTCACTTTATTGACGTGTTGGTCATCTGTTGACGTCGATGGTCGTCCGGAGCGCTCCAAGTCATCAACACGTTCTCCACCCTCTTTGAAGCCTTTGTACCACTTATAAACATTTTTCTGCGACATGGTCGAGTCACCAAATGCCTTCTGCATGCTAAACGTTTCCGCAGCCGAAATTTCATTCCGCAAAAAAAATTTGATGGCACTTCTCTGCTCAATCAAATCAGACATTGTAAAAATCGAAAAATGCACTCTTGGTCGTTTGGTAAACACAAGCGTTAAAATATTACTGATAATGACATTCACATGAAAGTTGGCCCAGATGTTATTAACAGTGCTGCCAACTCATGAAAAAAATAACTAGAGCGAAATTTTAATCCCGCGAAGTTTGACAAACAGTAGTAGGTAAGCAACTATACAAGAAGATGAGAGAGGGTAGTTGAGGAAGTATTAGAAGATTAGTGGGTAGTGTGAGTTTGATGGGAGTATAATTCTATATATATACGCACACATATAAGTTGCTGGACAGCAAATGCATGAGCATGTCGCCGAAGCATTATACTCGCGTCGGTCTCACGGACCGATTGGCGCTAAATACTACAACACATACCTACATACGCTTTGCACGAACGCACAGCGTGCACTAAAACGAAGTAAGCCACAAATCCGACAGCTAGCATAGAGCTCGGCTTCTCCAGATTTTCGTGCATAAAAATAATTACGAAAATGTGTTTCGTCGGTCTCAGAGACCAATGCGCGAGTAGAGGAAGGTTACATATATGGTAATTGACAGCGTTCAAAATAAGTGGACGAGCATTGTCATACTGAAATGTTAGTCGGTCTTGGCTTTTCTCGGCCTCCTTATATTTTCTTTTAATCGATGAGCACCTCACGTGGAGAAAGTTGGTGTATACATAGTGTCAAATCAAAAGAAAATAAAGAATCTATCGGCCTATGTATCTACATTTCATTCAAGCCAGCCGCGATTGAACTTCCCCCAAACCCTATTCAAACAATGAATTAATTTTTTTGTAATCGATATCACAACTTCAATGTGTTTCTTTTCACTTTATCAGCGTTTTATGTGCAGGATGTTTTGTTGTCATATTTTAATTGCAAGGAAAATGAAGGGTAAGTAAACAGATTCGGTTTAAATAATAATAAAAATAAATATTGTGCAGCACTCATCCCTGAAAGGACTTTCAAAAGAGCTTCCGCTTCAGTGTGTGTTGTTACCGTTATCCAATTAATGAAGTGTCATACGAAAATACCTTCGGATATTGACTCATATTTGAAATCACGTGCTCTGGATTAGCAGCAAATATTTCATGCGCATACGCACTCGGCTGGACGGCTGTATAAAAGTTGATATGTCAGAGCCGCAATAAGGACGCCAACACACACACATATGCACATTATTACTTATAATAACTATATCCTTTTATGTGTCAATCTAAACTTAATATTTATGTATAAATACACAGTCACCCAAATTCAACATTTACAAAAAGTTCAATTGCCAAATTAATCAAAAAATTGAGTTGCCACAAGCGGACTCCACTTGCATGGCTTGGGATTTGTGCTCAACGGCGTAACTTCTTCAAATTGAATACCCGTTTATCTTTATGGGCCTGGGTTATGAACTTCCGTACTTCTACTCTGCAAATAAAACCCGACGTTTGCTATGTAATCATCAGAGGTTGAATGCGGGGAGGGTCAAAGGCAAAATCGCAAACAAACAAACAACGAAAAACAAAAACATAATTAAGAGATAAAATCGTAATGCCATTGTGTCAAATCACCAAACACGCGAGCGGGTGGGTGGGTGAGCGGTTGAACGCACACATCAGGCCACCAACAATAACAATTGGGGAATCGCATTGGCAACAACAATCATCACCACCGCAACAACACCAATGGCAGCAATAAAATACAACAAAACTGGATCGCAGCAAAAGTGAAGGCAATACTCGTACACAGGCAAAGCGGATGTTGCCAATAACAACAACAACAACAACAGCAGCTACGGGAAGGGGCTACCACTACAGCAACAATGCGGGGCAAGACTCACAACACAATGACAATAAAAATGTGTTGGATTTAACGGAGCACGTAAAGTTCAATCTGTGGCAGTGTCATCGTTTGCGAAACTGATTGCGTGCGAAAATGTTGACTTCCAGAAATACAAAACGAACAAAATAGCTACGAAGAAATCCCAAGTATATAAAAACAAAAAGAAAACAAACAAAAAGAATTATGAAAGGACAGGAACAATGAAAATTGGAAAGAGAAAATCAGCAACGGAGCACGACAAACAATTGAATCGAGTGGTTGGGAGCAACGAATTGCTGTGGATTGAAGAATGGGGATTTTGGCGGCAGCAAGTGACCCTTTGCTTACTCAACCGATTTATCGAATATACCAAATCTTTTCTCATCCTCAACCGGCGACAGTCCAACCAATGAACGATGAAATGCGTACAAACTGCGTTTTTCTATAGCAGAAACGTCGCTGATGCCGCTCCAGGCATTGTGCTTTTGCTAGGAGTGGAGGCACTGCAGAAACGTTTTCGTTTAAATCTCAAACAGGCAACACGCAACAAATAACTGCCTAAAGTATGCGTTGTGCGAGCAACAGTCTACCCAATGAACATTTTGGTACGAACTTAAGTGCATAGAAAAATTAAAATTGACGCTCAAAGTGCATTTAATGGCAAATTCGTGCAGTATCGTTAAAAAAGAGTTTTTTCTTTGAATAACTAAACATTCTATAAAACAGAAAATTATAATTATCGACTAAAACTTAAATATTATTGCACAAGGTGGCGCAATTGTTTGTAACCCAATTTGTTTTTGAACAACTTTTTTATATTTATTTCGACTTTTGTTGTTGCGTGCTCCCATGCTTGTCAGTTTCTATACTGCAGCTGTCCAGTTCACAAGTGCCAATTATGACTGACGTACAACGGCAGAAATTATAAATCATGGATAGAATCGACTCGAAGAGACTGGAACCACACTAGACCTCGCAAGGCGTGGCCGCCACCCGACTGATCGTTCGAACGAGAATATAGCGGATGTGGCTGGCGATGTCACTACATCGATTTTTGGTCAAAAACGTATTAGGTGCCCAACTAAGTTCTCACTGTTTTTTTTATGAAAAATATAACTTTATTCTAAAAAAATGGTTACAAGTGAATCATTGAAAGTATTGCCCATCGCTGGCTACTACTTTTTCCCATCTCTCTGGTAGATCTTGTATACCGTTGCGGTAAAACTGTTAATCTTTTGAGGCTATCCACGGATCAAGCCATTTTTTGATGTCTTCACATGAAGGGAACTGCTGGTCAGCTAGACTATGTGCCATCGAACGGAACATATGATAATCGGAAGGCGCAATATCTGGAGAATATGGCGGGTGGGGTAGGATTTCCCATTTCAGTGTTTCCAGGTAGATTTTAACGGGTTTGGCAACGTGAGGACGCGCGTTGTCATGTTGTAGAATCACTTTTTCATGCCTCACCGCGTATTGCGGCCGCTTCTCGCGCAGTGCTCGGCTCAATCGCATCAATTGAAGACGATACCAATCCCCAGTGATGGTTTCGCTTGGTTTTAATAGCTCATAATAAATAACACCAACTCGGTCCCACCAAATACATAGCATAATCTTTGCAACGTGAATATTCGGCCGAGGCGACGACGTAGAAGCATGACCGGTCAGTCCCCATGACTTTCTTTTCCTTGGATTGCTGTAATGAATCCATTTTTCATCACCCGTCATGATGCGATGAAGAAAACCCTTCCTTTTTTGCCGCTGGAGCAGTTGTTCATAGGCGAAACGTCGAAAAAACGATGTTCAACATCCCTTGGTTTTAACTCATAAGGAACCGAAGTCCCCTGTTTCTGAATCATGCCCAAAGCATGCAATCGCTTGGAAATGGATTGGCGGGTAACTCCTAATACTGAAGCAAGCTCTTCTTGCGTTTGTCACGGATCCTCATTGAGCAATGCCTTCAATTCAGCGTCTTCGAAGGTTTTTGGCCTTCCTTCACGCGGACGGTCGTCAACATTAAAATCACCGTATTTGAAGCGACGGAACCAATCTCGGCACGTTGTTTTACTTAAAGCAGCATCTCGATAAACTTTTTGTAGCTCATGGCCCATAATGGATATTGTGTGTATCCTGTTTTGACGATTTGGAGTGGTCAGCAAGATCGCCCAATTTAATCAACACAGACCTCTTTTTCAGAGAATATTTCAAAACGCGTAAAATATTATAAAAGGTAAAATAAGATATTCCATAAATCAAACATTTTTTTTGTTTAGTAAAAAAGTTATTCAATAACAAAAATGAATGAGCAATTTGGTTTTTGTACGATCTGGTCAAAAGAGTTTAGCCAACGATACTTAAGCGCTTTTTACAAAATTGGTAAGACGGTTGCTGGTTTGATAGTTTGTAATCCTCTTATAAAGTTTACGCAGCGACGCTTGAATATATTCAACAACAGTTGGCACTTTTGGCCTTAAGAAACTTTCGATGAGATGCAACTGTGAAATATCCAACATTTTAATGCAGAGAAGTTAGAATCTATTCGAAAACATTTGTGTTGGTTCGGTTCTAAGAGAATTTGGGGTTCTCTATACACAGTGCCTTTTTTGAAACCATGTGAAATTAATTATGAATTAAAAGAACAATTTTATTGCCCAAGCCAAGGTTTTACTTCTCATCTAGGTAGACTTTAAACATGACGAAAACCAACTATTATCAGTATAGTTTATATAGTGTTGGCAGAAATATAAGAGACTCTATTGCCAGAAATTTAATATTATGAAACATAAAATTTATTCATATTAAAAGTAAATATATACATAACAGTTCAATAAGATTCTTTTATATTTATTTTTTAGTCTCTATCTCAAGCATTATAATTTTAATTTTAACTGTTTCATGTTGCAACTGCTCCATTTTGAGGTAATGTCTTTGCTTTTGCTCTATACTTTGAGTCTTCAAGCAATTTTGCTCTGCCAGCAATTCATTTTGTTTCTCAACAGCACGACAAAGTCGTCGAATCTCTTCCCTTTCTTCTTCCTGCGAGTTTGCAATCTTGTGTTGGTTTTCGCAAATGTTACCTAAAGTGGTGGATATTTTCTCCATACAAGTAGATTGCGTTGCCATACACGTCTGAAGGCTGCCCCTCGTTGACACTCGTGGCCTTTTTGCAGCTCTCGGGGTAGCCACCGCTTCCCTACTTGTTTGGGGACGTTCTTCCACAGATTCGATAGCGCTATTATTTTCTTCTGTCCCAAAGCTTCTAGAATGGTGTATGCCCTCAACGGCTGCAAAAATTCCACAAGTCCTTGCAACACATTCTTCGCTGCTCGTCAGTACATGCTTATTAAAGGGTCCACCTCCTGTTGCCCTCAATTCTAGACTGTTATGGGCAACCTTTTTCCGAATGCACCCCTTCCAGTCAGACCATATCTTAAAAAAAGACACCTCAAAAATATTTATTTTAATATTTGACTAAATACTTACTTTTTCCATCCATTAACATCTTTTTGGGCGGCCCTTCTGCATTTAGCAGCGTCGTTAGCTCTTTCCACTTTTCCTCAACAGCAACTCTGTCGCCCTTCGAAAAATTCGCCAAATCTGGATGAGATTCCATAAACTCCACTTAAAATAGCTCTTGCTTGGAGTTCTTGTGCTTTCCCCTAACAGTTTTTGAATATGTTTTAAATATTTTAAATAAACACTTTTATTAACATAAATATATGCAGTTATTTTGATTAAATACTCACATTTTGATAGATTTATTTCAACAAACAGTTTATAAGAATGCCACAAACCGCTAACGTTTAAGTTGCCGAAAATTTAACTGGAAAATTTTAACGATTTCGATTTCCAGAACAGGGTGACAAAACGATTTGCTGATGTTCGAAAAAAAAACGAAATCGGAACGATTTACAGGGCATGTCAAACGATTTGAAAACGGAAAATGCGAAAATATTACCCGAAAACGAGCTGCAGAACATGCCTGTATATTTCAGTATTCCTTCTAAAACAGGCTCTTTAATTATTACATTTATCATCCGAATTATGAAATGATTTACAAACAGTTATCCACTGGAAAATTATGAATTTCTTAATCATCCAAAATGTTGCTTACGGTACTACTCGGCTAAATACGTATACACCAAACAACGAGGCTGAACCGATAGACTCCCAAAACGTTCCCGCTCAATCCTCATCATCCTCCGGCACATATTGAGTGTTCAACATAAGTATGTATGTGTATGCATACACACGCGCTATTTCTGCTTGTTTGCCATTTATGCTTACTTCATAACGCAGCTATTGTTGTTTCTCTCATTTTTCGCCTGACAACCACCACCATGCCATTTATCCGCACTTCACTCTCATTCGTTGCTCCTTGGATTTTGATGGTTCGCGCA
Source organism: Anastrepha fraterculus (assembly GCA_037575425.1). Classification (NCBI taxonomy): domain Eukaryota; kingdom Metazoa; phylum Arthropoda; class Insecta; order Diptera; family Tephritidae; genus Anastrepha; species Anastrepha fraterculus. The sequence goes on from JAYXIM010049786.1 coordinate 38,493, forward strand.
TTTATGGTCTTGAGGATTTATTGCTATCGATGTTAATATTTTTGCTGAGTCAAATATATTCCGTGTGCGAAATATTCATGAATGAGTTGCAGGAGCATACAAAGAACAACAGCAAGAAAACTTGGGTCATAAACACCAACAACAACTTTTACCAACATCGCTGCTACTCATCTGATCCCATTTCCTGCTTTCGCCTGACCCCGTCAGCTCAGTTTTTGAGTGTGCTTCTGATAAGGATTTTTTTTTTGTTTTTTTAGTTTGTTGTTTTTGTTTTGTATATTGAGTGTACGCCAGTGCTTATTTGATGCTCACTTTTTTGCCAACTCATGCTGATATATGAAATGAACGATAGCAGCCGTTGTTGCGCGCGGACGAAAGGATAATCGCAGATATGCAACGAAACACTCGGGCGTAAAGGCAGGTCTTTGTGCGAAGCAGACATTTGGTTTGATGCGGCACTGACGGCGGCTGAGTGCCAGATTAAGAGCAGCTTTTTCACACTAAAGCTCTCCAATTTCACCAAAACTGTGGTGTGACGATTACGTTGAATTATTGTTCATATTTTATTTACTCTTTTCTAGTCACTTTGTTTAAAAATTTATGCGTTAAAATCTGCAACAATAGGTTTAAACCCGGTTGATCGGTTATACAGCTGTCTAAGCGCTTCGCCTAGCATGCAAATCGACACTTAGTGCGTGGCATATTGGCAGCAGGTTCTTAGTGCGATACCGCTTGCGGAGGGGAAATATCGAAAATATTTTTCTAAAAGCAGTCGTCTCTCGACGGTCAATGGCAAGCATACGAGTATAACTCTCGAGTATAATTTCCAAAAAATTATGTTAGTTTCGACCAGATTGGTCATTGGTGTAAGATGTTAGATCGATCGGGCAAAAAAACTGCAAAATGAGCGGTTGCAAGTCTGAAACTCAGGCATTTTGTTCTAAATGTAACATTCATTTATCTGGTGGCTACGTGAAATTCAGCGGGACAACACTACACTTTGCTCTAGAAATGCGTGAATCTGTGTTTCAAGCGGAGGTGTATGCTGTTCAAGAAGCGATGAACTTTGTTGTGGAAAATACACAGCTGGAGAGGCAGATTTCTGTGTGTCTACAGCGACAGCAAAGCTACGCTGATGGCCGTTGACAGCCCCTCAACCACTTAAAGGGTAATTGAGTACTGTAAATCCAGGTGAACTATGTCAGTAGACATAATATTCTGATGCTTACTTGGGTCTCGGGATACGTGCGAATCGCGGAAGGGCCCACAGGCCAACTTCTTCGACCCGGAGACCGTTCTGTCACTTCCTTCTACAGCCATTAAAGCCAAGGTTAGAAAACGTGTTACTTTAACTCACAAGCGAGCCTACCAGGCTGAGAGAGGCTGCAGATGGATTAAACTGATATTACCTGTCATGTCCGACCGAGTGTCGCAAATCCTCTTATCATTAAGCAGAAAGGTCTGTAGGCAGCTGGTTGGACTGATGACGGGCCACTATCTGTGGGCGAAGCACTTGGAAAAGGTAGGCATCTCAAACAGTGCACTCAGCCCAACATGTGGAGAGGAGGATGAGATGGCGGAGAACTTTCTGTGCATCTGCCTGGCCTTCGCTCGAATCAAGCTTAAGGTCTTTGGCACTGATATGTTAAAAAGCGATCACCTTGGCTCGTTGGCACCACCAGCTGTACTCAAATTTTTTCGGAGGTCGAGTAGACTTAAAGAAAATTAAAAAGGGTATCCGAGTGCAGTACAATGGCCTCAATTGTGTCTGAGTGCTGTGCTTGCTAGTCTGTCCCGACAAAAAAAAAACCATTCATTTATGCAATTCAAGTACAAAAAGTTGCTTTTTTGAGTACCAGAACCAAAAATAAAGAGTAAAATAAGAATTAATATCAAATGAAAGGAATTATTCATTTGAAAAATTTAAACGTAAATTTCCAATCATGCCAAAATGCTGGATAGGCATTTTTACTTGTACAAGGTAAGGAAAGAGTCTAATATTTTATGAGACTTCAAATTCGTTCATTTTGACCAAAAATTAGTCTAAACTGATTTTTTCTGCACAATAAAAAAATCAGGCATTTGAGGGTTAAGCCTAAATTTCCATTCGTTCCTATGAAATTATAAGTATTTTTCTTGAACTTGTTTAGGTCCAAAAATCCAACGCCAGTTTTAATTAAAAATTAAGTTATGCCATACCCGCGTTTAGTTCGGTTCGGATCAAATTTACCCTTTGATACTTATTTTCATTCCAAATTTATTTTTAATTACACATGTCGCTTGAAAACTTTCATCCACAATCAAACTATCTGACGTGATTCCATGATTTTTGTTTTGTATATTTAATGATGAAAAGCGTCCCCCCAGAAATCGATATTAAAAGTTATAATAAAAAGTTATAAAGTTGCCGCTTCAAACTGCAGTCGAGTCTACGTATCTGAGTGACTCGTCCAAGGACTGTCACTTCAGCAGCATTCACCAAAAAGATTTTGGAAAGATTTAATGCTCTTACCACAACAACAACTGCATTTCGATACCTGCATATACGAGGTGTATTCAAAAAGTATCGCGAATTCTGGATTTTTGCACGTTACAGATATACAAATTTCGATTTTTTTATGACGATATGTTGGTACTCATGTCTCTCATTCATGCCGGCGAGTTCGGCCATTTTGAATGTTGAGTTAATTGTTGACAGCTGCTTTGCTTGCACGTGTTTCGGCTCGTCTTCGATTTTTACCTATTCAAAAAGATGGATCAAAGAATCTTTATCAAATTTTGTGTGAAAAACGAAATTAAGTGCGCGGATGCATTCCGAATGTTGACTGTGTCATATGGAGAAGCTGCTTTGGACCAAAGCAACGTTTATCGGTGGTACAAAATGTTCTCAGAAGGCCGAGAAGATGTGAACGACGAAAAACGTGCCCAACGCCCGAGCACTTCAACAACGGACAAAAACATTGAAGAAGTGAAGAAAATGGTATTGTCCAATTGTCGAATCACCGTTAGAGAAGTTGCTGAGGACCTAGACATTTCGATTGGCTCATGCCATTCGATTTTTTTTCAATGATTTGGGCAAGAGACGGGCCGCCGCAAAATTCGTACCAAAACTGTTCAAATTCGACCAAAAGCAGCATCGCATGAGCATTGCTGATGAGATGTTGGTCTATGTCCGCGAAGACCCAAATTTGCTGCAGAGGGTCATAAATGGTGCCGAATAGTGGGCTTAAGGTTATGACGTGGAAACCAAAGCTCAATAATCTCAATGGAAGCTGCCGCACGAACCAAGACCGAAAAAAGCGCACCAAGTTCGGTCGAATGTAAAAGTCTGCTTACCGTTTTCTTCGATTGCAGGGGCGTTGTGCATCATGTGTTCTTGCCACTGGATAAAACGGTCAATAGGGAATATTACCCGCAATTTGCGCGAAGCAGTCCGCAAGAAACGCTCGGATTTGTGGAAGAGCAAAAATTGGCTCTTGCATCACGATAACGCCCCTGCTCACACATCGTTGCTTGAGCGCGACTTTTTGGCCAAAAACAGCACACTAATGATGCCACAGCCACCGTATTCCCCAGATCTGTCCACGTGTGACTTTTTCTTGCTACCTAAACTAAAGAGGCCCATGAAAGGACGACGCTACGCCACGATTGACGAGATAAGGACGGTATGGTATCGAAGGAGGAGCTGAACAAGATAAAAAAAAATGATTTTTTGAAGTGCTTCGAAGATTAGGAAAAACGTTGCCACATGTACATAATATCTCATGGGTATTACTGTGAAGGGAGCAAAATAGATATTAATGAATAAGTAAATGATTTAAAAAAAACACAAAATTCGCCATACTTTTTGAACACACCTCGTATATGTAGGCACGCAAAATATTTTTCCATTATAAATTCACAAGCACTAAACGTTCACTTGTCTGTCCGCACACACATGTTCCGTTACCTTTGGAATTATTCATAAATGTTGCCAAGAATTTCCATCTAGAAGAGAGATTTTAATCAATGTTCACTCGCTTAAGGCCAACAAAGTTCTTGCCACATACATACGTTCATTCTCATTTCCCAGATTTGTATATAATATTTGCTGGCATTCAAATTCGTGAGCCACTCGATTGCGAAAAGAGCAGAACGCAAGAATTTTCAATCCAACTCATCGAAGTTGATTTCGTCGCGCATTAAATGTTAAGCCAGCGAAGGCCTTAATTTTTTTGTACTAAAAAGTTTCTGTGGATTCCACATCTTTGTCAACGTGAAGAGTATCAGTGGAAAACTGTTTGCAGCATTTCTATGCATTAAATTTCGTTTAATACAAAAGACATTGCCAACCATTTCACAGATTTCTAGTTGCACGAAGCGTGAGTACATATGCACATACGCATGACTGGGATATACATTTGCACCCATATTTGTACATAAGTCGTTGGCAATTCACAAACTCGTCGAATATGTAGCAGCTCATGTCAACGCCTCTGCCAGGTGAGTTTTCGGTACTAAACGAACGCGGCATTTGCAAATTGCTTGGTGTACACTTACGCACAATGCGTCGTATTGTGGCTTATACGGTAGGGCTCACATTCGAAAAAGTTATTCCGATTACCCAAGCCTTTTTTTATTATTATAGCGTCATGTGTGGTATATTTGAGAAGTATCATATTATATTTAAATATTCTATAATCTAAATGGTCAATCCGTCTTTTCCTTTTATGAGAGCGCAAATTGTCTAGTTCTCGTTTGGTCTGGAAGTACTACTAAATAGTGGTATACCTTAAGTGTGCCTTAAAAAAAAAAAAAAAAATAATTGGCGCGTACACTTCTGTTAGGTGTTTGGCCGAGCTCCTCCTCCTATTTGTGGTGTGCGTGTTGATGTTGTTCCACAAATGGAGGGACCTACAGTTTCAAGCCGACTCCGAACGGCAGATATTTTTATGAGGAGCTTTTTCATGGCAGAAATACACTCGGAGGTTTGCCATTGCCTGCCGAGGGGCGACCGCTATTAGAAAAATGTTTTTTTTTTTTTTATTAATTTTGCTTTCACCGAGATTCGAACCAACGACCTCTCGGTGAATTCCGAATGGTAATCACGCACCTACCCATTCGGCTACGGCGTGCCTTGCTTTACTGAAAAAAGGGGACGGACCGTAAAATACTGGCCTTGTAGCACATTTCTCCAAGCGCCCCAGTTTTCCTTCCTGAAAGTATAGAGCACGGAGACGATCATGAACTAGGGTGGCGCAAAATTAATCACCCTACCAGAAGATTTATAATTTTTGCAAATGGTGTCATACTTTACCCATGACACTTGTGAACTTAACACTTCTAGTACACAAACATATAAGCAATGAAGCACCTAAAGGTCAAAATAGAGATTTTCATTAATTTTCTTTGTATTTAGTAATAAAGTTATTCAAAGCACAATTTGGTGATTAATTTTGCGCCACTTTTACGTTGAAGTCATGATTGTAGAGCTCGTAAGATTTGTGGCTAACTGATATACGAGGTGTGTTCAAAAAGTATAGCAAATTTTGTGTTTTTTCAAAAATGATATATTTATTCATTAATATCTATTTTGTGCCCTTCAAAGTAATCCCCATGAGATATTATGCACTTGTGCCAACGTTTTTTCCAATCTTCGAAGCAGTTCAAAAAATAATTTTTTTATCTTGTATATCTCCTCATTCGATGCCGTCTTTTGGCGGATTGCTTCGCGCAAATTGCGGGTAATATTCCTTATTGACTGTTTTACCCTGTGGCACAACGCCCTTGCATTATCATCAATCGAAGAAAGCGGTAAGCAACACTTTTATATTCGATCGAACTTGGCGCGCTTTTTTCGGTCTTGGTTCATGCGGCAGCTTCCATTGAGATGATTGAGCTTTGGTCTCCACGTCATAACCGTAAACCCACGATTTGTCACCAGTTATGACCCTCTGGAGCAAATTTGGGTCGTCGCGGACAGAGACCAACATCTCATTAGCAATGTTCATGCGATGCTGCTTTTGGTCGAAACTGAGCAGCTTTGGTACGAGTTGTGCGGCGACCCGTCTCATGCCCAAATCATTGAAAAAAAAGTCGAATGGCACGAGCCAATCGATATGTCTAGGCCCTCAGCAACTTCTCTAACTGTGATTCGACGATTGGCCAATACCATTTTCTTCACTTCATCAATTTTTTCGTCTGTTGTTGAAGTGCTCGGGCGTCCGGCACGCTTTTCGTCGTTCACATCTTCTCGGCCTTCTGAGAACATTTTGTACCACCGATAAACGTTGCTTTGGTTCAAAGTAGTGGTAAGTGTGTGGCACGAAGCGCCGTCTTGTTGAAAATAAACGTTGTCCAGATAAATATCATCGAATTCCGGCCATAAAAAATCGTTAATCATCTCTATTCTATTCAAAATAACACATGTTATTGGAAAACCCTTTAGTTAGGGATCTCTCCTTTAAGAGCAATAAGCCCTATCTTGCCTTGTTATCGTGTTTGAAAGACACTACAGTAATTAGGCAAGCGAAAGGATGCACTGATGCCCAGTCTTTACCAGTAAACTCCTCCACCTATGTATATGTTCATCAAGCTTAGAACCGTCAGTAAATATACTTGACTTGCAGGTATTTTGGTTCACTCGTGGTCAATGGCTTTTTCCAGCGCCTCGAGACTGGTGAATTTTTTAGTTCGGACTTTTGCCTAAAGAGAATAATCAATCGGATTCGCATCTTCGCATCTTGAGAGCCATTGTGTGGACGTTGTGAAGTTCGGAACGTTGTTTTTTAGCCATTCTTGGTTCACTCGAGCTTTGTGAGACGGTCCGCTACCGAAATGTTTGTATGCCCACAGCTTCAAAGAATATTCCAGAATACTTTCCCGACAATACTTCGCAATTACTTTGACGCTCATCTGAGGCGGGTGCTGCATCCTCGTGGCCAATCGATGACTCAAATTCTCGTATGAACGGTCGGTCAAATAAACCCTATCGTTTTGGAAATTTGTGAATTGCTTAGTTGGAAAAAAATTGCTCGTCAGAAAACACAATCGGAAATTACCCGCTTTCGGCCAAGCGAAGCAACTATTTCGCTCTCTCAAGTCTGACTTGTCGCTGCTTTGGTGTGAGATGATGCGCCTTTTGAGTCTTGTAAGGCTTAACTTTGAGACAATTTTTCAGTATGCGGCGGATGCTACGGTCAGATATTTTCAGTTCTTTTCTCGTTTGATTGACACTTCGTCGGAAATTTCGCTCAAGTCGCTTCTTCCCCTTTTGAACCATTTAATGTGACGTTGCAGTATTTTGATGACCACCTCCATGACGTTTCGGGATGCTACCAGTATCATTGCAACTCAAGTTCACGAACAATCGCTGGTTTCTTTCTTCGCGTTTTATATATACATAATTGGCGCGTACTCCCTTTTTGGGGGTTTGTGGTGTGCGTGTTGATGTTGTTCCACAAATGGAGGACTCCGACTCCGGACTTTCAAGCTGACTCCGAACTGCAGATATTTTTATGAGGAGCTTTTTCATGGCAGAAATACACTCGGAGGTTTGCCATTGCCTGCCGAGGGGAGACCGATATTAGAAAAATGTTTTTCTTAATTTTTTTGTTTCACCGAGATTCGAACCACGTTCACTCTGTGAATTCCGAATGGTAATCACTCACCAACCCATTCGGCTACGGCGGCCGCGTTCTCTCGGCAAAATGCTTCTGCGCGTTTGTAAACAATACTGTGGAGTGTCATTTAGCCAAGTTCAGTCTGAAGTTGGTTACACTTCGAGTGCCGGACCCTGTACAATCGATTTCGAGCTTAGTTCCTCCGAATAATAGTCACACATAAATCCATTTGCCTACGGCGTTCGCTTCCTACTCGAGATATCTTCCCTTTTCCGTTCAGTTTGGCTGATTGCTTTTGACACAAATTCATTTGGTTTCATTTATTTTATTGTGTTGTGCTGATTTTTTTCATTACTTCTGCTTCTAACACCCATTCACTTCTAAATCACAAACATGCATTGCTCTTTAAGCATTCCTTTCAGTTCGTTTATATTTCTTAGTTGTATCTCTGCATCTCATTTTAATTCAGTGCAATTCTATCCATTACTCACCTTGGTCTCTAATTTAAACACCACTGGGTGCTATTTCCGCATGCCAGGTGTGCGATGTCAAGAATGTATTTTGAATTCAAATTCAAATCCTTCCATTTCCATTATTTTGCAGCTTCACTACCAAATTTTACCATTGTTGGCGCTTTCGTTATTTTTCTTTGCCCCTTCATCACAGGTTTTTCGCCTTTATTTTTTACTTTTTTTACGTTTTTATATTCGTTGCATTCGTTTCTGGTGGCTATAGACCTTTCGCAGGCGGATTACACATTGGTTTAAAAAAAACCAACGAGGTGTGAAAGGTGTTGTCTAAAATGTGCTTTAAACCTTATTGGAATGTGTTTCAAATTGTCAAATTTTTTGTATCTGTTTCCGTATACTTTCGCTTACGAATTTTATTCCGCTTGCCTTCTGTTGGTTAAATCCATTTTTTAGCTCTTTGTTTTGGGTTAACCTCAACATTTGACAATTTTGTAAGCTTTTAAGGATTAAAGCTTTATTTGTGCAGACATTTTTCACAAACACAACAGCTCATTCAATCCCACGCCAGTTTAGCCTTTTTCGTTCGTTCGTGTGTGTTCCGGCTTTCTTCAAATCCACTCAACGCAAACGTCCCACAATTCAAGTGCTGCGTCAACGAACAGCCGCGATTTTTATGTCGCGTCTACTTGAAGTCCTTAATTCCTATTCAGCGTAGTACTCAAACATTTTAATAAATATATTTGCTACATTTTTTAGTAAATTTATTTCAGCATTTGGTAAGTTAGATTTATTATTTACTTTATTGTCACCTTGAAGCCGCCCCAAGTACGTTCAAGTGGAATACCCTCATACACAGGAATTTTAAAGTTCTGTTGCTCAATGCTGAGTGGTGAAATGTATGCGCTTGCCTTCCCATTTTATTTTATTTTTAAGACAGCAGCATTTGCTTCCTCTCTGTAGTTGAGCTGTTTGTGCGAAGATTTGTAGCCACTTCAATAACTCCCTGCTGTATGGGAGCTGCTTAAATGCTTTGAATGCAATGGACTGTTTAACATTTCGCAAACGAGACGTGACAATTCCACTTTTCAACGCGATATTTATGCACTCATCCATTCAGACGTTTACTTACTTACTTACTTGCACTCTCACTCAAGCAGTCGCTCGCTAGCAAAAGGTTTTGTCGCCTTGGTGCGCACACCTACTCGTATATATGTAATTATTTGCACTGTAGATCTAAATCACAACAAGATAAGGGGAACTGTGCTCTTATTTCTAAACTTCTTAACATTTCTCTGCTCAATGGTACCCTCAATGGTGGGAGAGTTTATTAAAAGCATACTTACGTACATATATGTAAATGTATGCCCTTTATTTATGTGTTTAATGCAATTTACTAGCAGCCCCGGTGGTCCAATCACTCACCCCTCTCTATATGCAAATTTGGTATTGGTAAGAAGTAACAGATTATTACTGTATTATTGTTTTAAACTCCAAAACTAGGGCAAAATATTTTCATCCCCATCGGTAATGAAATCATCTATATGTTTATTATTTTTCTGACCAGGTCAGTTCCTTTAGAATGTCGTAATTAAATAATAAGGCGGTGTTGGGGAGAGAGCACAGCAATCTTAATGGATTATTAAGCCTTAGGGGCTAAACAAAATTTTTATTTATGTAAGGATTTTTCTCTTTTCAACAATGATATTTATTTTATAAGTTACAAATTTTCACATGGGAAAGAATTTTACGCAAATACATATATTAATGTAAGTTTAAACGTCTGCTATGGTTGGTGCCAATTTGCCGACCGACTCTTAGGCTATCATACTTCGTTTCAGTCCTCTGTTCGTTCTTGTACCCCTGTTCGTCAGTTCGCTCAGTTGCATTTCATTACTTTAAGTTGTTAAAAGGTGTGTCCGCTTCTCGTCGTCTTACGTCAGTCTGTCACTCCTACATTTATATTATTTTTTATTATATTTATTTTATTATTATTATTTTTTTTTTACTTTTTTCGAACCTAGAATACATTAGAAGTATAGCCAGTAAAGGGTTCCCCCGGATACGCATTAGTGTTTGGGCGTTCGAGAGTCTTAAAAACCACAGGTCGCTGTTCCTTACTGCGTCTTCGTGACTGTTTTAAATGCAAATCCTTGGTATAATACTCACAAAAGAATGAATTTAAAGCTGTTTTTACTAACAAAATTTAAAAACAAGTGTACGCTTTTTTCGAACTTTGACCTCTTAGCGATTTTTTTTTTAATCTGCAGGAAACCAATATGTCAAATGATCGCTAATAAGAAAATAGGACTGAATATTTTTAAATTTTTTGATGACACGTAGATATGCACGATATGAGCTGAATCACGTTTGACATAAATTTTTCCAAAAAATGTGATTTCATGGTAAAATAACGAACTAAGCCGAGCCTCAATCGCGTTATTGATTTACCTACAGTTTCAAAGGTAGAAGACTCATTAATCATCTACTCTGTTCTCTACAAGAATAAAAAGAAAGCCCCTTAATTCGCCTCCCAAGGGAAGCTTTAGTATTCAACTAGGAGATTTTTGTAGTTGTGCGACAGGGCAGAATAGTGATATAAGGAGTGACCTGGAGTTTCGTGATCTACTACTTAGAATTTACTGGTTTCACATGAATAAGTTCCCAGTTCAGTCTATTAGGTCTCGTCAAAGTTCCCATGCTAATTCTTATTTCAAGTACTCCTTAAAACATTTTCGGTTGCAAGATCTCAGTAAAGTTTCTTGTTTATTTCTTCCTCTTTTTTTGTTAGGGCGGATAACGGCGCCCTCCCCAAGCCGCAAAAATGCACTAGAATGCAGAGAAAATGAGATGTTGCTGTTTTCTCTGTGAACTTTTTAACATTCTAACTTTATTCAATGCCAACATAACCGGAGAAAACAAACTTTATTGGCCAGAAAAGTTTACTAAGATTGCGACTTTCCGGTATTGATAATTACGCCTGACGATCTGAAAGATATGCTTCTGGGCTTTGCAGGGATTCAGAGCTTTTTAGATGCAGTGCAAATACAGCAACTCGAGTGTTTTTTTTAGGAACTGAACCATCCATGTATCAGGTTATATCTTTACACATACATATATCTTATATGTCTAAATATAAAACACTTCATTTTTACTTAGTTATATTCTGCAATCTCCGTTTTATTAAAGCTTTGGATTGGATGGCATCACACGGCATTGCGATTTCCGTGTATTGCCTCGTCAGGTTAACAATCTTTCCACGATTTTATTTGAAAAACTCGTTTGCTTCTTAGAGCCGATATACGACTTTAGCGGACTTGCCAATAATCAATAAATTTTCGAAACTGCTCTTTCAAGCAAAAAGTGAAAACCGGTAAAAATATAGCACTATAGTACATATGTACATATAATTTTTGTTCACAGGCTTATGATCTGTGGTCACAGGAGAAAATTAGCAAAAAATTGTTTTTGTTTTTTATATGTACCTGTAGATCAAATACAAGTTTTTCTCCCACGAATAAAGCAAGATGAACAAATATCAATTAATTTCAGTAGCAAAATAGCTTCGTCTATTTTAACGGCCAACCCATTCGGAAAAGCACAGGTTCGATACCCCGGACATTAAACAGCAATTGATAAAAAAAAGTTTTTTTAATAGTGACCACTCCTCGGCAGACAACGGCAAACCTCCGAGCGCATTTTTGGCATGAAAAAGCTCCTCATAAAAAACCATTTGTCATTTGGAGGCGGTAAAAATCTGTAGATACCTGCATTTGTGGAAAACATCAACACACACCACATATTGGAGGAGGAGCTGCATGGAATTTGAATTAATTGAGCCACACCCGACAGCGAGCAGGCTCCGAAATCTGGGCGTGTAGGCGGTTCCCACTTATTACAATGCCTGATTTTCATTATTTCTGCAAGTTATTTTTTAAGACAAATCGATTTAAAGGCTGCACCTGAAAGCAACGAAACTGCAGTGCCGCTATTATCTGTGCATATTTAAGAAATAGTCAGGGCAATGCAGCTGTTTATTGGAAATCGAGAGCGGTTGGAAGTACACCTGTCAACCGCTTAATACCACGCTTTTAAAAATACGGTTCACTAGACAGGGCTAGTAGACGAAGAGCTCCAGCTTCCCGGTGAGACTCGTGTAACACTGGCACAACTACGTTCTGGATACTGTAGCAGGTTAAACTCCTACATATCCAGAATCGACCCCGACATACCAAACACATGTCCGGCATGTGAAGGTACCCCGCACGACACTAACCACCTCTTCACATGCCCCCTCAAACCGACTCATCCAACACCCCTCTCCCTCTGGACCCAACCTGTCGAAACAGCATATTTCCTGGGCCTACCCCTAGATGAGCTAGACGAAGACGACCGGTGATATGCCTACACTGGCAGGGCTACCTATGCTGTTAAAACAACAACAACAACAACGCTTTTAAAAATTTTTGTTCCACATTTCGTTTTTATTATTATTTTTTATTATTGTTTTTTTTTCAATTTAATGGACCAGAAGCAGATATTATATAAAGAGAAACAAATCCACTTCGACATATAAGGTGCGTTTCATAATCATAAGCCACCTTGGTATACAGTTTTTGAACTACCAACGGCTCGTTTTACTTTGCGGATCAGCTTTTATTTGGCGTCATTTTAACAGTTATACACTTAAGACTTCCATCAATGGTTTCTGGTGCGAAAGCTCACTCTATTTTGTAGACCCGTTATCTTTTTCAATAAGCCGCACTTTTGCTAGTCTTTCCAGCGTTTCATAATGATAAGACACCTGTCGAAAATAAGCATCTGAAGAGATAAAAGGTGCTGATTGTTATTTTGGATGACTTTAATTATAATTTTTTTTTAATTTAACCTAAAATGCCAAGGGGTTCCATATTTTCACAAGAGGAGCAAGGATTCAGGCTTGTCAATCAAATTAATTGCAAAAACAGTGGTTGTGTTATACGTAATTTTTTGCGGAGTCCTGAGAATTACAACATTTTGAAGCGCGTTGGAAGAAAATTATCACTATCAAGTCGAGAACAGCGAGCAATCATAAGAAAAGCTTCTAACTCGACTAAGTCCTGCGCCAACTTGTTGTTCAAAATAAGGTTTCAAAAACAACAGTTTGGCGTACATTACAGAGGTGCAACATTTATATTAAAATTATCAAAAATAAGAAAAGGACCCCATCTTTTGCCAAGGCACAAGCTGGCGCGTCTTCAGTTTGCAGAAAAACACCTAGACACCAACTGGGACACAGTAAGATATTTGGAATATTTTTAATGTTGCCCAATTTCATATTATTTTTTAAAAAGGTTATATTTTCCGATGAAAAAAATGGAACCTTGATGGACCCGATGGTTTTTTTAGATTATTGGAGAGATTGGCGCAAGAGCCCCCTCTTATTTTCCAAGCGCAACTTCGGTGGAGGTTCTGTTATGGCTTGGGGTGCATTTACATCGAATGGAACTCTTGATATACAGTTTATGTGATCAAGTATGAATAGTGGGGACTACAAAAACGTTTTGAAAAATAGTCTCCTTTCTTTAATTCAGGATAACCGAGAAGTGCTCTTCGTTTTTCAGGAAGACAACGCCCGAATCCACGTAAGCAAGGAAACAAGGCAGTATTTGACCGGCCAAAAATCGGCATATGGCAACTGTTAAAGAGTGTGGGAAGCGTTGAAATATACGAATTATTATATTTCTGATAAAAAATCATTTATTAATATTTTGTGAGGCATACCCATACGCAATACAGAGAACACTATTTACCTCCTTTACCACACTGCATTTTCAATATGTTATCATAAATATAAATACGAGCAAATATGTGCCATATCAGCAGTCCGTCAGCTGGCTGCGTAACGCAGCGAAGCAGCAGTTAAATAAAAAATGCGTTGTTGTCAAGTTGTAATTTAATAATAACGTTGGCCCGTTGGCACAACTTGTTTGCAGGAAGTTGTAGTCACGGCATTGTCCACAGGGACTACAAATAGCAGAGTACAACACGAATGAAGGAAAGCAACAATGGATGGCGGCAGTTACAAGCATCAGCCAACAGCAAATTGTCAACAAGCAATTGCCTCGGCATTTGCCGTTGTTTCACTCACATGCACATACCTGCATACATACATTTGTATAGATGATGGAGGCAGTTATGTACAGGGAAACCCTGAACTATTGAAATAAAATTATGATTCGGTAATAACTTATGCTAATTCATCAAATGCAAACTAGTTCCTAACCACTTCAGAAGCGATCTAAATTTGGGATTTTGACAGACAAATAACTCTGAGCGTTTTTATCCGAGTACCCACAAATGTCACCACAGAATTATGTTTCCGTCATGCTAAGGTTCGACAATGACAAATCAGCTGATTATTTAACTTCTTCTTCTTCTTAATTGGCGCTTACGCGATTTTGGCCGAGTTTAACAAAGCGCACCAATCATTTCTTTCTCGTGCTAACCGGCGTCAGTTGGTCCTTCTCCTCCTGATCTTTCCTACGCAGAGGAGGCCTTCCTCTTCCTCTGCTGCCACCAGGGGGTACCGCATCGAATACTTATAAAGCCGGAACGTTTGTATCCATTCGGTCGACATGACCCAGCCAACGTAGCCGCTGGATCTTAATTCGCTGCGCTATGTCTAAGTCGTCGTAAAGCTCATACAGCTCATCGTTCGATCGTCTGCGATATTCGCCGTTGCCAACGTGCAAAGGTTCAAAGATCTTCCACAGAATCTTTCTCTCAAATACTTCAAGCGTCGCTTCATCGGATGTAGTCATCGTCCATGCTTCTGCGTCATACTTTAGGACGGGCATGATGAGAGCCTTGTAGAGAGTTAGTTTTTTTAACTGTTTTTCAGAATAATACCGGACATCCGTGATTGGGAAAAGGAACATATTTAGTTCTTCCGTGAATTCAAATCATTATTGCAGCACCAATAGTGCGTTTCAAAACAACAAAAACTTCAAAGTTCCTTCACATAAATTGCACTCCAAAAGTGGCACCCTAAGATATGCCACATTGACGTTTCATCCCATGTAAAACAATTTGTCACCACATTGTGTGTCTCAGGCTGTGTACTCTTCGGAACTTAGAGTTCATCCCCATCTGGCTTGATCAATATACACCCAAGCTGGGCCAGAACGGTACTTTTTCTATTCATATTCCCTCGAGGGAGGAGTGAAAATGGGTCCAACATCTGGAGATAGGGCATGGCAAGCATGTTTACGGATGGCTCGAAGTTGGACGGAAGAGTTGGTGGATGAGTATTCTGCGAGAAGTTCCCCATCAAGCTCAAGGTACCGGACCACTGTAGTGCTTTTCAAGCGGAGGTAGCCGTAATTAAAGGAGCAGTGGATTGTTTACTTACTCTGAAACTACTGTAATAAAGGTACCACTATCTACTCCGACAACCAGATGGCAACTAGGACCCCGAGCGTGCTGCTTGTGCGTTCGAAATTAGTCAACGAATGCCTGATTTCTCTCTCTACTGCATCCGAGTTCTTCGATTTAGGCTCATCTCGGTTCCCGGTCACACTGGCATAGCGGAAAACTGCTGAGCCGATGAGCTGGCTCGAAAGGGGACCCTCGAGACGGTTTCATCGCGAAATACGAGGGTTGAAGTTCCCTTCAGAAACTGTGGTATGCTCCTGAAAAGATGGTCGCGTAAACTCAGCGTGCGGTGACCCAGTGCGCAAACGTGCAAAGTCACCAGATCCTTCTGGGCACGGGAACTTTGGGGGCGCTCGAGGAACCTTCTGAGACTAACAAAACCACAGCTGTCGAATTTGGTGGGTGTGTTTACCGGGCAATGTTCGTTAGGTATCCATGCGGTGAGACTAGTTATTACCTGAAGTCCTTTCTACAGAAGCTGTCTAGAAAATGTGGTAGAATCCTCCCAGCACTTTCTCCTCAGCTACCTTGCTCTCGTTGGACTAAGATACAATGATTTAAACATTACACACCAGATGAATTTCATCAGCAGCTTGAAGCGGTCGCCACAATTTGGTCGTCATTCTCTAATCCAAAACCCCTTCTTCATTTTTCCCGCTTGACGGGTTTTTCTTCTGTATGTCATCACAATGGACGAATTTGATTCTTTGCCCAAGTGGGCCATTGCTTGGACAGTCATTTAACCTAACCTAACATTAAGTTACAAAGATCACGCAATTTCTAGTATAGCTGAAGAAATCTGTTGTTCACAGGTAATAGGCACATTTGTATAAGTTTTTATATACATATCACTCGTAAACCCACCCAGGCTTGTCTTCGGCTCAATCAATTTTGGAATAAAATATTTCCCTTCGTGGAGTTACACAATCGAATTAACCCTTTCGCGATATTGTTGCCATATGGCAACAGTAAACTTTAAAAGGCCGTCAACACTCTCTTGTAAAAAATATCAACTTTTTTGTTACATATTTTCAAAAATTGAAGTTTAATGGTTAAACAGAAATAAAATAAATAATAACCGCCCATTATATATCGGTAATACAACATTTTTAAAGAAAGCCTTTTGGCATATAGCACTCTGAAATTTGTATTTTGCATTTTTAGATTTTTGAGGCATTTTGGGTAAATGTTTTCAACAATTTTTGAATAAAGTATATAGAAAAATGTTCAATCTGTCATTTGGCATATAAATATTTTTTCGCTCGCAGCTTTAAAAGCTGTGCTAATTTTTAAAACTAAGCTTGTTGCCATATTTCTCGTAAGGTGTTAACTTGCATTAGATTGCAGAAGAAGTTTATTTGCGATTGAAACCAATACAAAACATTTGTTGCCATATGGCAACATTAAAAAAAAGCACCTAATTAAAAAAAATTTTTTTTTTTAATTTATTTGAATTATTATTGGTCCTAAAATAAATACCCAGACAAAAATTTGGATTTTTTGGATGGCGCAATAAAAAGGTGTAGCGAAAGGGTTAAAGCCAAAACGGGCCATAATTACGACCACATCGCCACCTATTGGGAAATCCTGCGACTTTATGTATGGACTGGTCATGTCTTCTGGCGCAGTAAGATTCGAACCGGGCTGGACGGTGAGCTGATGCACCTATTTTGTTAACACCTTCAATAGCTTACTACACAACAAACCATAGAAAACCTATTCTAGTCGCACCAAGATCTCATTCGGTATATTTTTTGTACGGCTATTTTAAGCCTTTAGCCTACACAAACCGGAGCGAACTCAAATACCCCGAGGCGCGCTTCATCATTATTATTGTTAATAACTCTGCATCTTGCAATGAAGCGCCACTTAAATTTTCTTTTATCATTAAAATAAATATTATTATTATTTTTTTTTTTTTTTTTTTGTAATGACTTTATTTAATGTCATTAACTAGCATAGTACATGAATCATAAAAGGGAAGTTGTGAAACATATAACTGTAATCGGACAGCCAACAGTGGCGTGATCTCGATGCCTTTATGTACATAGATATTGAAAGAAATGTGTACAGCTATGTTAAGCAGGTGAATAATATAATACATACATACATTAGTAAATACATTAATAAATACAGGGTACATAATAACATAACTCATAACTCGGGTATGACGAGGCACTCATAAAGTGTAAATTTTTTTCATTGCGAGAGAAATTTATATGTCAATTTAAATTCTCTGATGGATTTAAATACTGACATTTTTTGCGATGTTAAAGATGATTTCCAACTAAGCTTAGTCTTCATCTGCTACTTCAAATTATATCTGTCAACAATGCCTTGGATAACCAGGCCCGAATGCGCTCACTATTTGTTTTGTAGTCAATTCTACTCGTACTGATGGGCAAACTCAAGCTTTTAAACGTGGGTGGATCCATAGAAAATTTTAATTATCTCTATATTTCTGGTTTTATTTCAATTTATTATCTCAAAAAAAATTCTTCTCTATTAGTTTTGTGAATTTTATATTAATATTTTCGCATCCAAAACAAAACGAACTGGTGATTTACTAGTTCCGAAGTTGTAGGTTTGACTGCAGTGCACTACCAATATTTACATATGTATATGTATGTAGACAATATACACATACACATGCAGCAAACAAGCATATTTGTGCTGCCGTTCATTTAATTTGTGCCACAGCTAAACATTTCATAACAACTGATCGGATGTGTGAGCTCCTGCGGTTATTTCAACAACTTTCTGTACAAGTGAATGATTGCATATTTTAACCTTGCGGATGAAGGCGTGCTTAAGGAAGAAGCTAAAACCCCATTGCAAAATGAATGCAGAGGCATAACAGCTATAAATATTATATGTCTCTAGGCAGCCTTTCGGAAAAACCGTACTCCAGCCGGATGAAGCATAAACTAAAGAGGCGCTTCTGTGAAAAAAATCCTCTTCAAAAACCAAAGAAGAAACTCATTCAGAATCTTTCCTGTACAAAGAACTGCAACCATTTTCCAAGCAAACAAATTCCACCAGCGATATTTTTATACTCCTTCTATATTTTTTTATTCTGCAAAGCCTAATAAATTTTCTATTGGGTTTAGGTCTGCGCTTCTCGCCGGTCATTCGAGTCTTTTATGTAATTATCACTAATTATCCAGCCGCGAGCAGTGCTGCCCATGACAAATAGCAAAGGAAACTTGTCAGTACAGCCTTCTTCGAAATTATTCTCCCATAATTTTGTTGTACATATTGTCCTTCATTTTATATTTGATTTGCACTAACGCATCTACCCTTGACGTAGTAAAGTATTTTAATTCAAAGCTACAGTAGAGGGATTCTTTATGAGTTGCAAAACTCTTGCAAGGTGCAAGTAAAGTTATAATACGTGCAATGGCATAACAACAAAACACACGCAAGAAAATTATTACAAAACAGGGTAAAAACTCTACACTTACTCGTACACTCATGTACATTTCCGTGCAAAGTAGGTAATTAGGTAGAAGTGACAATCGACCTTCAAACCAACTCACTTCGACCGATGCCGATCCATTGTAATATCACAGTAGCAATTTTCTTACTACTCCTGATAAAACCATTTTGTTTTAAGTTCAGACCCATAGATCCGGCTGACACTTACATAAATATATCCCTAAGGTCATCGGTATCATTCAAGAACGATGAGCCAAAGTATCTAAACCTAGTGACATGTCACGCAGGACAGGAACAAAGAAGATGTCTGACATGCTCTTACTCCTCTTCCTTCTTGCAGCTGCTTGAATAGTCGAAATGAGGTGCGCTCAATATTTAAGCATGTCGACCTAGGAGGTAGTGGCCTTTGATCCAAGCAACTAACATAGAGATGTTTTTCCATGGCCTATTAAATGCCTTTGAGCGCATGACATCCCATTTTGACAAATTTTGTTTTTGTAGCGGTGCATGCCAAACATCAACCCATCTCCAATTGGCTGAAATGACAACGTTACTTGTTTCATACAGTTTGTAGTTTAAGAGGGGTATGCCTACAATCTCCATACCAAGAGGGAGGGGAGTGGTAGTGCCCTCTCTCACTAATTTGCCTGCCTTACAATTCCCTGGTATGCCACTATGCCCTGGCACCCATATCAAATGGATGCGGCCATCTCGTTCAGGGATGCCAGGCATTTGCGAACAATCAGGGAGATAGTGACAACTCCACCAAGAGATTTAATCACCGCTTGGCTATCGGAGTAAATATAAACTTCTCTAAAGATAGTAACATTGTGCCATTGCGCTAACTATTTACAGTTGTAAGAATGCTGGCAAGTACCGTAATCATTATGAGTTTGTTACTTTATATATTTTATGATTATTTTGGAATTTTTAAAAATTTATGCACACAGACTGACAAAATTATTCACACAACAACTAATTTTGGAGTCAAGAAAAAATTAATGTAATTAAAAATGTTATTCTAAGAAAAATACAGAAACTTATTGTTCATATAAAACTAACATAAACTTAACAAAACTTTACTCCATATATAAAATATTCACGAAAATCATACGATTCCTCATATTTTCAAGGGACAAAATTATTCACACAAAATATGAATGTTAAATTTTATTGTAACTGATTTCATTTTTCTAGCAAAGTAACCTATGATTTCGAATAAGTCCCGTTATGAATACGATCATTCAACTTATTTGGTCATTTCAAGTCTTGCTTTCGCGTTGTTATTACATCATACTTAGGTCGGAAACAATCAGACACAACTGAAGCTGAAAGAAAAATAATTTTGCATATGCATATTGAGGGTAAATCATGTGCAGAAATCGGCCAAATGGTGAATCGAAGTCGGTTTACTATTTATAGCAAAATAAAACGTTTTAAAGGGGAAACAAATCTTAAGAGACGTCCTCATACTGGAAGACCTTGCAAATTGACCCTCAGTGATAAACGTCATATAATGGTTGGTTGGTTGGTTTAAGGGTGACCCCGCATCGGAGTGCCACATAGACCGCAAGTTGTGTCCGTTGTGTTGCCCTAGAGCTCATTATGTTATATGGTTTCCCCACCTAACCAAGATTTTTATTGTAGATTTTGGTCAAAGATATTAATTCGTTTCGAGAATTTGATGAGAGATTCGATTTACAGATTCGCGAGTACTGAAAGATTGTCAATTGTTGGAAAGCCTAGAAGAGCGAGTCGACTTCTGGCTAGACCGGGACAACTGCACAGCAAATGCCTGCTCGATACTTCCTCATCATCGTCCTCGCAGTATCTGCACAGGTCGTTTTGAGGAACCCCGAGCCGACGTGCGTGAGTGCCCAAAAGGCAGTGGCCGGTGATAAGAGATATTATATGCCTTAGTTCGTGTTTCGAAAGACTTATAAGGGTTTTTGTCTGTTTCAGATTATAGGATGGCCAGATTTGTCTGGTCGTAATGCAAGTAGTTTCCACTCGCCACCTCCGATCGGCAATGCTGTGAAATTCTCGATCAATGAGCATTTTACATGTTGCGAGCGGGATGTGGATTGTGGGTAAGTTACTAATATTTGATTGCGCAGCTCCAGCTCTTGCGAGCTCATCAGCTTTGCAGTTACCTTCGAATCCACTGTGACTCGGTATCCAGATAACTTGGACAGAATTCTGTACACTTATTTCGTTAAGAGATAAGAGACAGGATCGAACCACATCTGAGTGGGTATAAGAGGAGCTGAGTGCTCGAACGGCCGCTTGACTGTCGGTAAAAAAGCGGATATCCTCTAGTGATATTCTATTTTCTAAGAGAGTTTTCGCAGCATACCAGATAGCGCATACTTCCGCTTGGAATACACTACAGTAGTCGGGTAATCTAATTGATAGATTGATGTGAGCGAAATTTGAAAAGATTCCAAATCCCACTTTACCGTCTTGTTTTAAACCATCTGTATATATAATCAGGGGGCCATCGATTTCGGTAAGATTTGTTTTCCATTCTTCCCTAGTTGGGAGTGAACAGGAGAATAGCAAGGGTGGTGATGGAAGACTCACATGATAGTCTATGTCGGAAGAGATAACAGTGTTCCTGTTCAGTATGGCCGAATGGCCAAGATACTTATTCCATTTCGATATAGCATTCATGCGTTTCGCTGCTTTCGCTGCAATCCCTTTGCCAGCCAGATCGATAGGGAACAAGTGAAGCAACGTATTTAGAGCCTTAGTAGGTGTTGTACTTAAGCATCCTGTTATCAGGAGGCAGGCTGTTCTTTGGACTCGATCAATTGGGGCTACTCTACACCGTTTTTCGAGTGCTGTCCACCATACAACCACACCGTATAAGAGTATCGGTTTGATGATCGAGGTATATATCCAATAAATGATCCGAGGTGAAAAACCCCAGGTTTTGCCTATAGCTTTCTTTCAAGTATAAAGAGCTATGAAAGCTTTTTTACATCTGTTTTCCATGTTTAATTTCCAACTCAACTTCCTATCTAGAATAACTCCTAGATATTTAGCTGAATCAGATAGAAGTAATGATTCCCTTTTTAAAGTTATTGTTTGCAGTAGAGGAGATTGTTGTTTCCTATTGAAGAGAACAAGATCTGTCTTTGCTGGATTCGCATTTAGTCCGCATTCGGTGCACCATTTTGACAGAATATTGATTGAGCGTTGTATGAGCTCAGTGAGGGTATTCAGGTGTTTGCCTGACACGCAGAGAGCAATATCATCTGCATAGGCTAGAACCTTGCAGCCTGATTTCGAAGCAAACTGTTTACGTCATATAATCAAAAAAATAAAAAAGAACCCAAAAATTACATCAACGCAAGTGGTAGCAGAAGTTCTTGAATAGATTAGTAAAGTAGTCGCTCCGAAAAAAGGTCGCAGGGCATTGAAACGTGCCGGGTAAAGCTCGTAACTGGCTCGAAGCAAACCACTCATCAGCAAAGTCAATAAAAATAAAAGCATAGAGTTCGCAAAGGAATATACAAATAAGCCACTTGATTTTTAGCGACGAGTGTGAGTTCAACATTTTTCAAACAGATGGAAGGATTCGCGTCTGGAGAAAACCCGATACCGAATTCAATAAAAACAATACAGTAAGTACAGTGCGTCATGGTGGTGGGAGTGTGATAGTGTCGGCATGTATGTCAACGGCAGGCGTGGTAATCTTGTATTTATTGATGGTAGTATGGATAAAACACTTCAGCTTAACATTTTAAAAGAAAACTTCCATGAAAGTACGCATAAACTTGTATTTTCAAAAAGTTAATGAACCCAAGCATACCGCCCTCGATGTGCGTTGGATCATACATGATGTGCCTCACATTCTCCCCACACCACTACAGTCTGCGGAATTGAATCCTATCGAACATTTGTGGGATGAAGTCGGTACGTGTATCGCTAAAGTTAACATAACTAGCAAAACCGAATTCGAGGAGGTACTCCAACAGTAATGGCGAAATTTGAGTCCAAATGTAACTAAAAAATTAGTTAACTCTATGCCAAATAGATTTAATGAAGTCATCAGGCAAAAAGGAATGCCTACTAAATACTAAAATTTCATTGAACTTTATATTTTATTTGTGACATTGAATTGTGTGAATAATTTTGTGGCGCGGCCTAAGATAATTTCGGCTGTTTCGAATGCGCGCATAAAAATACCGCCTCGAAGCGTTTCGTGTACTTCTCACTCATTTTTGTTTGGTTGCGTTTACGGGAAAGTTTCGAATGACACTAACCTGAGTTAACACTGGCGTCGTAGCCTTTGAGTGGGGCTATGACGCAGTAAAAAGTAGAACGAAATATATCTTGAAGTTACAAGAAAAAAATCGGTTATTTTCTTCTGACAGGGACTGTCCATATACATATGTATGCAGGTATGTGTATACATTAGGCCGGGTCGATTTTTGGGGAGGCAAAAAAATCGGCCATTGCTCTGTGAAAATCATATTCTAGGGATCGAAATAAGAAACTTTGCCGAAGGAACCATACCTCTAAAACGAATTCTGATGTCCCCCAATTTGGGTCGAACTTTTTAGTTTCTTTTTCTCATGTAAAGGCCAAAAATGGTAATATTTTGAAATGATTGTATGGGGAACCCCCCAGGGGAGTTCCAGGGGGTGTGCCACTGGCATGGGTGGATCGGCCGTCCAAAGTTAGTGGGGGTCGATCATACATTTGGACTCGATTTGAGCACTCTAAATGGGTCAAAGTGGGATTTTTCGTTCGACCCAAATTGGGGACATCAGAATTCGTTTTAGAGGTATGGTTCCTTCGGCAAAGTTTCTTATTTTGATCCCTAGAATACGATTTTCACAGAGCAATGAGCGATTTTTAAATCGACCCGCTCTAGTATACATATATCATTCTACGCTATTTGCAGGCTTTTGATTTTTTTCATTGAAAATTTGAAATAAATATTACTTCGGTCCCTGATTGGTATAATTCTGTATTTCTTTCTATTCTGAAATTCTTTAAAATATAAAAAATTTGCCTATTCATTTGCAATTCCTTCAATGCTGAGCGCCTTACGTGTAATTTTCCGCTATTTTCGAAGACTCTGAATTTGAATTTGTTATTCCATAATATTAATTTTCAAAAAATATTTTCGTTCATTAAATGTTTTACTCCAAAGATTTCTTCCTCCAATGCTATTACCGGCGAACTGTATTTTCTTTCCTCTTTCCCCCTTTGAAAAGCTTTAAAGTTCTTTTCGCCATGTTTTAATGGCTTTGCAAGCATTCCTGGAGAACTTTCCGCTTGCACGGATTGGACGCCTTGTTTTCGCCAATTAATATTATTTTGTTATACTCGTAGTTTGATGAAAATATTCAAACAATTTGTTAGCACAGACTTTGACTGAAAGTAGTCACGAAAATTGCCAATTTACCGTTTTTAAGCTGAATGACTGTACCATGCCAGGATTCACGTATTAGCGTGTAGATATGGAAAAGCGCTATAACCGCAAGTCATAAATAAAATGCACATATTTGCACAACGCAATGCCAAAGAGATGACGCCACAGTTTTTTTTTTGTGGAAAAATTTAAATACAGTACCACATATTCGTATAAGTGCACTCTTAATTTTAGTCGTACTACCTTGTCTCTCTTTTCTCAATGCATTGCTCACAACAGGTTAGATTAGGTTGGAATGGTTGCCCAGGGAATGAGCACACTTCGACGAAGATAAACGGATTCGCTCTTTGTGATACCATTATGAAGGAGGTGAGGTGAAAGAGAAAACCGATGGAATGAAAGAAGAGTGGTGGGATGGTTAGGAGGATGGGTTTAGAGTGTGTGGATTATGAACGATGACTGTCCTGCGTTTGCGTCAACCGCTTTGTGCTGCTGATGAAACTCATCAGATTTTTTAATATCAACGCTTGCTATAGCAGCAGGCTTAGCGATGAAGTAAAAGCCAAGATGCTTGGATTTTAAATTCGCCAGAGTAGGGCAGCTAAGAAGAAGGTGCTGAGATGATTCTACCTCATCCTCCATACATCCAACGCAAAAGCGACTCGAGGTAATTCCAAGTCTCACAGCATGCATTCCTCGCGCGTAGTGTCCTGTGAGAAAGCCCACGAGATTCGGGAGCTGATATTTTGTCAACCTCAGAAGCTCGCCCGAGTGCCTCCGATCCACACGCGGCTAGAAAGATTTCGCGACCTTACAAGTTTGTGTACTTGCCCAATGTACTCCCAATTCTCTCCCTTCGCGGGGAAATCACCTCACATGTTCCTTGTCTGGCCAGCTCATCCGCCTCACAGTTTCCCGCAACAGCTTCTAACTAATATTGTTTATCAAACTAACGGAAATTTAGATTGCATTCAAAATTCAAGTTTCATTCGCTGTGTCCTCAGGGTCCTCATATACCCACGTGTCATCACCTGCTATGATGCGCTGGATAAACAATGGGTCCGAATTCACTTGCTCAGCCACCTTCATGTCTTCAACCACCTTCTTCCGATGAATTTTTTGAAAGAAATTCAACTCTCTTGAACGAGTCGAGCCACGCGTCTTGCGTCTCATGCCCAATTGATGGTGTAAAATGTTGCGATTTGATTCGTGAGACACCCTTAAGTCACAAGCTACCTCCCTCAAACTTAAATGATGGTTTGATGGTTTGATGGTTTTCCAACACCATTTCCTTGACTTTTTCGAGTTTTCATCCGTTGAAGACGTTGATGGGCGACCAGAATGGGGCAAATCTTCAACGATTTCTCGGCCCTCTGCAAAAGCCTTATACCACTTGTAGACCCGTGTTTTTGATAAAGCACACTCGTCATAGGCTTTCTGCAACATTTTCAACGCTTCGGCACACGAAATCCCGTTCACAACACAAAATTTAAGACGAATTCTTTGATATTTGTATCCTTAGTCAAAATCACAGGGCGCACCTGCGGTTGACTGGCATAATTAAATGCCAGAAACAAATTGACAATTGACTAATTGACAGATCACGCTCAAACTCTGCGACCCTACAGGCTGAGTTGATTTTCTTCGCATATCACCAACACAATCTCAGTTTTTGCGTAAACAAGCCGTTGCCCCTGTTACTTCAGCTAATCAGTTAATTCTTTCAAATTCGCCGAGAACCAGTTAACGGTCTGATCTTGGTGACACCTCTAAAATCTGTGCGTCATGATTTTCTACGGTTGCCGTTTGCGGTCGACTCCAAAGTTCTTCCGTTTGTCATCTAAGCAAAAAATAAAATCCCAATCCGATTTCACATTTAATTATTTTTCCTTTAAATTCTGGTGTTTTTGTTAACCATCTAGCGTACAATGGGGTTGGAGTTGTCGTCTAATTTATTCATGCTAATTCGTGGCAATAGGTGATTAGGGGGATTGGTTCTTGTGGATGAAGTTTAGGAAAACGAGTAGATGATAATAAGTTTGCTGAATTTACGTTTTCGCCATCGAGATTCGTCACACAGTTTACTATGAGTTGCGTCTCGGTGCTCTGCATGCCCCAAGCCACTTCGCCACTTCGCCTCTTCGGTCTTGTTTGTTCTCGCCTGCCAGTGAAGTTGTAGCGTACCCAACTGGCTCCTTCCTTTGCTAGGAAGCATTCAATATAGCCTTGCACGCTTGCATGTTTGCCACAAATTGATGATCTGCTGCAATGTCGGCAACAACAATTGTACACTTTGTTTGTTGTATTTGCGTTGATGATAAATTGTTTACCCGTTTTGCTTCCCCTTATTTATGAAGTGTTTTGATGGATTGGATGTAAGTGGGTGAGTAGCAAAGCACTACAGAAAGCGTTGCGTATATTTTTGTGTGCTCAGACACACAACCACCCACACACGCACAAGCATTTGGTCGTAAAAACCAGTAAGCTTATAATAAATAACCACAAAAAATCGTGTTGGTAAACTTGTCAAAAGCAGTTGGTAAAAAATATTGTGCAGTAATAATATATGCGATTACAATTTTCAATTCACTGTAAAAGAAAACAAATTCGCGTTGACATGTCGTTAAAAGTGACAAAATAAAAAATGCCAGCGCGCCGCTGTGGAACAGCAAACAGGGAAACGATTGAATCTATGTGTAGCTAAAAAAAAATCAGAATCAAAAATGAACTGGCAGTTTCGCATCGTCCGTGAATTCCCAGTCTGCTGTCCCATACATACATATGTAAATGTGTACATATACACACACTATCGCATGCTCGCGTATTCTGTTTACACCGATTTTACCCCACGCCCCACACCCTACTTCCACGTGCATACATACACATATATATACATACATGTATTTGTATGTAGGTAGATTGTTGAAATTTCTGATTTACATTTGCCCTTTTTGTTGTTGTGCGACACAGCGCAATGTGGCATGCCGCACGTACACACACGCACTACAAAATCAAGCACTGTTCTGGCTATGGCGGTTGGACCGATTTAGTGTCGGAGATGATGGCAGCAGCAACGCCATCACCAACACCAACGCCATGACCAGTCAAAGCGCAACCATTGTCCTTATTTGCTATGATATGTGCGTAGTAGTTGTTGTTGTTGCGTTTGGGGTTGTGTTTTTGTTTTTTGCTGCTGCTGCCGCCGGTGCTGTTGCAAGTGCATTGTAAATTCGGAATTGTGCACTTGTTTACTCCCTTTGAAATTTTACGAGTTGCAATAGCAACAACAACTTCCGCATTTGAACAAACGCATTCACCCATACCCACAGATGTACTTGTATATGCACACTCACACACACATAAAATGTAAAATGGCAATCTGCGCACATAGATCTTGATGATGTTGTTTCCAACTGGCAGTTATTGTTAGTGTTGTTGTTTGTAAACAATACTCTAGTGGCCCCACAACATCGGATGCGGTATGAATTTTGAATTAGCCTTTGGCAGTAACCGGGAAGTGAGAACGATGTTGCCAAGATAAACTGTGTTGCGAAGAATTTTAAAAGTTTCTGCATACCTTTATTGCATAAAATAAAAACTTGTTGAAGTAGAACAAACAAATTATGATTTAGCAATCGACAGGACTTCAAAGTAATCGCTTCTATTGAGGGTGTATGGTCTATGCAAACGCATGGAACCGGAACGGCGGCTTAGTTCCCTGTTATAGAGCGACTAGAAATAGAGTTTTAGGTAATAACCTTTGCAGCCATATCTGACGATACCTCAAAGCATGCAAAGGAAGACTGAGGATACTAACAGCATATCTGGTTCCTGCGCCTGCTAATATATGATATCTTCCACTAAGGGGCAGCTCAAAACAGCATTTCTTCTAAATGGTTTTGGAAAAAATATATTGAGCTAGCAAAAATGTTGAAATAGAGAGAATAGAATAGAATCTAAATATCTAAGAGTAGACATATCAAGTGAACGCAAATATATTAAAGAGTTTTAAGAGAGATGCATGCAAGGTGCACGTATTGCAGGATGCTTCGGAGATGTAATACGGTGGAATAAGTACAGGAAAAAGCGCACAAACAAAAGAGGAGACATGCTTCGTGAAGCATTCGCTCCACTTCAAATTACTGTTCTAGCATTACACTCGGAGCGATCACCTCGCAATAATCTGTGAAAAAAGGAAGCTGAGATTATTGAAATCATGCTGGCAGATGTAACTCTCGGAAGGGATGCATCTGAGAAAACAACACAAATCATGAGATACCTAACAGAAGCATGCGACGCAGCCATGTCCAAAACGAGGTCTACTGGTGGACATCAGACATTGCAGAACTGCGCAGCGAATGTTTAAGAGCAAGGCGAATCTATCAACGATCTAGGGATACGGACAGTTTCCAAGAAAACCAGCTCCAATATAAGCAAAGAAGGAAGGCCCTATAACAGGCAATCAAAAACAGGAAACGCCGGTGTTTCCTGCAGCTATGCGACGATGCCGATAATGACTCTTGGGGCCTCGGTTACAGGCTTGTTATGAAAAAACTCAAAGTCTTTAAGCCACTCCCAACAACATGCCCAGCTACACTGCGTAATGTAGTAGAAACTCTGTTCCCCGTCCAAGACACTATACGAGACCACGAATTGGTAGGATCCTGTGAAGGCGACCAAAATTTGCAGCTAACCAACAAAGAAGAACTCCTCCTCCGGATGGAACCCTATTCAAAGTCGTACCGACTTTTTTGTAGATCTCTACAATACATGCCTAAAGGAAGCTACATTTCTAACCCAGTGGAAGTTGCAGAAACTGGTTTTAATACCAAAAGGATCCAAGCCTGCGGAACACTGCATGAAAAATCCTGGAACGACTGATTGCAGTCCGTCTGGAGGCTGCTATAGATGATGTAGGCGGCCTATCACCCCGACAATTTGGATTCCGGAAAGCCCGTTCAACAACAGATGCTGTGTCTGCAGTTAAGACCATTGCGCAGAAGGCAATTGAAGGTACTCGATTGATAAACGGTAGCAAGGAGTATTGCCTAATTGCGACACTAGACGTCAAGAACGCCTTCAATACGGCGAATTGGAGCAAAATTCTGATCGCGCTTGATAATTTCCACATCCCAAGGTACATTCGCAGGATTGTCGCCAGTTACCTTTCCGACAGAAGCCTGCGCTATAAAACCGATGCTGGGGTAAAAGAGCACAAAATAACTGGCGGAGTTCCACAAGGCTCAGTCCTGAGACCCCTACTTTGGAACGTCATGTACGATGGAGTCTTGCGCCTCAGTCTGCCTCTAGAGTCGCAAATCATTGGATTTGCTGACGACATAGCTGTTGTGGTCGTGGCCAAAACACTCCGTCGAGCCGAAGAAGCATGCAACCAGGCTGTCGGCATGGTAAAGAGATGGTTATGCAACAGTGGTCTAACTCTTGCAGACCATAAAACTGAAGTAGTATTAATTAGCAGCAGGAAGATTGTGGAGTCAGCTAATATAATGGTAGGCGACTATAGTATAGAATTGAAGCCATTCATTAAGTACCTGGGCGTAACAATTGACCGTAGGCTCAATTTCAAAGAGCACTTGGTGTACGCAAGCAGCAGGGCAGCAGAAGCAGTAACTGCGCTAACACGACTAATGATGAATATTAGAGGCCCTAGGTAAAACAGCAGGAGACTTCTTAATACTGTGGTCTCATCGATTTTGCTGTACGCAGCTCCAGCATGGGCGGAAGCCACAAACTACAGCTCGTATGTAAAGTGTGTGAAATCGGTGTACCGATTGAGTGCCCTCAGAGTGTGCTGCGCGTATCGCACGGTATCGGAAGACGCCATTATGGTTATAGCAGGTCTACTCCCAATCAACCTAATGTCAACAGAGTATGCTGAAATCTACAAAAAAAAAGCTACTTCAGAGCGGGTGACAATACGCAGGATAGCAAGAGAGCGTAGCCAGCGTTCATGGCAGGAAAAATGGAGCTCGTCTCCCAACGGACGCTGGACGTACCGTTTGATTCCCATAATTTCCAAATGGATTAACCGTGAACATGGACAGTTAAATTACTACCTGACCCAAATACCGACAGGACATGGGTGCTTCAAATCCTACTTATACAGGTTTAAGCACGAAGACGACCCGTACTGTTCTCATTGTGCACCAACTGCAGAAGACGCAGAACATGTTTTGTTTGTCTGTCCGCGATTTGCGTTAGAAAGGGAGGAACTAAGCACTAGGGTGGGGAAGCCAATCACGGCTGATAACCTAGTCGATATTATGTTAGAGGCAGAAGAACATTGGTCCGCTGTATGTAATATGGCAAAAATAGTAATCTCCAAACTGCGTCGCGCTGAACAACAGCGCAGATCTTCATGAAGAGGCAATAGGCCGCTCCCCCTTCCGTGAAGTACTACTTAACGGTTGTCCCGCGGGAGAGAAACGGAGCTGGGGTGGGTTTTTAGTGGGTGAGCCGAAAGGCAAGTCTCACACTTTTCGGTTTTCAATGCGTTGTGCCACCTCCAAAAAAAAAAAAAAAATTCTCTTCTAAATAGCAGGTCAACTTACACCTACCGTTAGATGAAAATGGGGTCAGTCATAGATATTACCCTGGCAAATGATTCCCTTGCTCAAAAGATCAAATGCAAGGTAAGCGAAGGCTACACCCACCGTGACCATCAAGCTATCATAATGGACATTACTGAAAGGAGGCTTAAAATCGCACCCAAGTTGACAGGTCCAAAGTGGAAGGACGAGAAGCTAGATAGCGAAGTCCTTGAGTATATGATGGAACAACTTCAACTCACTGCTGGTTCTGCCGAAAATAGGACGAAACTCCTAGTAGAAGAACTAAGAGAAACTTGCGATGTCCCCATGCCCAGGCGAGTAATGCGCCAACTCATATATCTATGCTACTGGGGGAACGAAAACATCAAATCACTAAGATCACAATGCCTCCGCGCGATTTCCAAACGTCCAGACATATTTCTAGCAGTATTCCAAACCTGCCTCAACGAAGGCACTTTCCCACAGAGGTGAAAGAAGCAAACACTTGTGTTTTTACCAAAGGGCAACAAAAAACCTGGCGAACCCGAGTCTTAACGACTAATATGTCTACTAGACCTTATGGGGAAAATTTTCAAGATTGCCATCTTTCGCTGAAGATAAAGGTATTCTATCCACATACCAGTTTGGCTTCAGAAAATCCCGCTCAACAGTGGATACACTCAAATGCGTGGTAGATTTAACAACAGAAGCCATTGACGGCAAGAGATGGCGCGGCAGGAAAAACCAGGTTACTGAGCTGTGGTAACCATGGACGTTAGAAACGCAGCTAGCTTGCAACGTATACTGGAAACCCTCGCAAAAATAGGGTCGCCTGGTTATACTATCAGAATAATTGAGACCAATTTCACGGACCGTAACCTGCGGTTCAGAAGCGTCAAAGGCGCTGAGGAGTACATCGTGACAGCAGGGGTTCCTCAAGGATCAGTTCTGGGTCCACTGCTATGGAACTTAATGTATAATGGGGTTCTAAGACTGGATATGCCCGCTAGAACTAAAGTCGTTAGATTCGCGGATGACATCATGGTGGTAATGGTAACAAAGCAAATCCACGAAATTGAAAGGATCGCAAGCGAATCAGTAACCAGGACCAATGCTTGGCTAAGGTCTATGAAATTGGAACTTGCTGAGCATAAGACCGATATAGTCCTAATAAGCAGCAGAAAGATAGTAGAAACTTTAAATGTAAATTTAGGGACTGTCACTATTAGTTCAAAACCCGCTATGAAATACCTAGGAGTGAAGATTGGCACTCGTTTCAACTTCAGAACGCGCCTACAATATGCTGTGAAGAGTGTGCAGTCCTGTCTGTCGCGAATAACGCCAAACTGTGGCGTACTTAGACACAGCAAAAGAATACTAACTATTGTATATAGCAGGGTAGTCAGCTCGGTTCTTTTGTATACCGCACCGATCTGGGCTGATGTACTGAACATAAATAGCTTCCCAAACAAACTGTTAGACGTCTATCGATTAAGCGCTTTGCGGACTATCTGCGGTTTCCGTACATTTTCGGACGATGCTTCCTTCGTTATAGCCGGTCTAATTCCTATAGGCATTTTGGCGAAAGGAATGCAGAGAACGTATTTAAGGCTATCCGCACTCGTCGGTAGAGCAAATGGTAAGAATATTGCAAAAGAAGAAAGGCGTCGTTCTAACGCCCACTAGCAAGACCGGTGGAACAGATCACCGAAAGGTAGATGGACGCATGGGCTACTACCCATTTTTACGACGTGGTTAGAAAAGAACCATGGGGAAACAAACTTCCATCTAACCCAATTCCTTCCGTACCGTGACGGGGTATTTTGAAAATACCTCCACAGATTCTGCCATGATAGTTCATCAAACTGCCCAATATGAACGGACAGCCCCGTGAGGTAATTCCTTCTTTAGACTGTTCCGCAGGGAGAGTGGTAGTGGAGAGGTGTTTAGTACGTAGGTGTAGCTGCGACGCTACAAGTCGTACAAATATAGCAAATCGCGTATATATAAAGCTACAATCAGGCCTTTACTTATTTATGCTGCTGACGCACGAGCAGAAAACTCAAAAACAAAACAACTGATGCATACAACTGAAATGCAACTACTTTGATCATTCGTTGGAAAAACATTATTAGATTACATTGGAAAGGATCCAAACCGAAACTGCAATAAACAACATCGTTAAGTTTACCAGAATAAAACGTCTCGGAACTACCACGTGACAAGGGCTGTAAGAGACAATATTATTAGAACAGCAAGAGAGGACCTAAAATACAAAGAAGAAGACATTGTTTTGTGTGTTTTAATATGAAGCTGACGAGTACACAATGGGCGCGCTCGTTGACATTGAGGGGGCTTTTGATAATGCCACTTTAGGCTCAATATGCTCCTCCGCCAAACGACATGGAGTTAATCAAACCATTGTAAAGTGGGTATATTCCATGCCCTCAGAGAAGCTGTTAACCGCTGGGGAGAATGGTGACGAACTAATCACCGTCAGGGCCAAGCAAGGATGTCCCCAAGGGGGTGTTCTTTCTCCGCTGTTGTGGCGCTTGCTCATAGACTCTCTTCTATCGGAGTTGCAGGAACTCCGTTCAAGCGGACGATATCTGTGCGCTAACATCGGATAAATCCATAAAAAGGCTTTGCACGAAGGTGGAGAGGATTCTGGACAAAATCGATGACTGGTGCATAAGACAAGGTCTTTCCGTTAATCCGAGCAAAACCACCATAGTATTTTTCACGAGAAAACGGAAATTGGATGGACTCAGTCTTTCTACATTAAAAGCTGTGACACTTGGTCTTTCCGATGAAGTTAAATATCTAGGAGTAATCTTGGATATGAAGCTGACTTGGGAGACACACGTTTCACTGAAGGTGAATCGCGCATTAAGGATTTTTCAGCAATTTTATCAGACCAATCAGCACTTACGCTTCTGTGGTCTGGTGGCGACGGAGCATGGTTAAGTCCACAATCCGGGAACTATACAGGCTGCAAAGAAGTGTATAGTATGTTTACGCATCACGGGTGCCATGAGTACAACCTCTGGTGATACCCTAAATGCTATGCTTGATTTGCTGCCCCTAGATCTTAAGATAAACCAGGAAGCAATAAAGCAATGTGAAGACTCCATAAATATGGTTTTTGGCACGAAGACGGAACTTCGGGACACAGAGAAATCTTTAAGATGAGCAATATCCATTTTTTTGATACCTAAAGACGACCTGATACCCATTGTTTCATTTGGAAGGAAATTTTATTAGAATCCAGAATGCATTCAGGGAGGTTTGACGGATATTTTCTTTACCGGATGGTACTTAAATGATGGTATCACTATGCTATGGGAAAAATGGCAACTGTTTTCCAAACGAAAATTTTTGCCATCCTGAAAGTAGCCGAATGGATAATCGAGAGGAGATGGAGCGAGAAACAGATTGAAGTTTCCTGTGACAGGCAGGCTGCACTGAAGGCCCTGGAGAACGCTAAGCAAACCTCGAAGATTGTTCAAGAATGTAGGAAGAATATTAATTATGTCGCAAGACAGAAAATGCTTGTACTTATGTGGGTTCCAGAACACTCCGGTGTTCAAGGAAATGAGATTGTCGATGAATTTGCCAACCGTGCACCAGCGGTTCCCCCCACAAAGGTCAGAGCCAATAATCGGGAACAGTTCCGCAGGAATCATTACGTAAAGAGCGATGGAATCTGAAAGACGACCAAAGAATCTGAAAAGTTCTCACAGTACTAACTACCTCTGTCTCTGTCCCTGTTCTTCCCAATATCTTTCTCTGATACTTTTCTCCTTTCCTCCTTGACTATCTACCCTCTTTCCAGAGGTCTAAATACAATGGGATTTTTAGCCTGAGTGTTTTAGGAGCCCCTAAATCTCTTGGTGCTCCTTGGCTCGACCTATTCAGATTTCAATTTCAATATATTGTAGTCTACGATATCAACGAATTTGACAGAATGAGCACATAGGCGTAACGGGGACCATGAAGCGGCGTATTTACGAAAAAACTAAGATATGTTTTAGTGATATACGGAGCAACACAATGTCAGTTTATTGCTGTCTGAAAAACGACAGATTGGTCGAGTATGTGAATACATGTGTCGCGCAAATTTCGGCTGGCGATAAGATTGTGATAGTAATATACGAAAAAAAATCAACACAGTCCACGTCCATATTGCTTCGTTGCCATCTGATTGGACGAGTGTGTGAATACGTGTGAAATTAGCGGACAGAGTTATGTTGCCGAATACCCGGTGACGCGGCAGCCGAAGTTACTCTCACAATTTTGCTTCGGACGACGAAACCTGGTAATCTATCACCCCTGACTCTTTCGGAAGATTTATAATTTTTGCAAATAGCGCAGAATGCAAATCATATTTGACAGTTGGGAACTAGTTGGGAACAGTTGCTGTATACAGGCAGACAAACAATAGAGCGCGTAAGGATCAAATTAATTATTTCCATCTGTCGAAATCATTTTTATTTATTTAGCAAAACAGTTTTTTTAAAAACCAAACAAGATAATTAATTTGGCTCCACCTTGTAGTTGAAAGGTACAAAAAAAAATTGTAGTTAAAATATTTCATAACATTTGGTTGATATGAACATTTGTAGAACACCGCCACTCTGGAGTTTCCCACTTTCGTGAAAAATAGAGCTCGCAATTTTTACCTGGAATACAAAAGTAGGGATTGTCCAATGAAAGCGAAAATGTCCATTTTGCAACATCATTCATTGTGAGTATGCTCCTGCCGAACAGACGCTGACTGGACAGTTTCCTACTGTAGGTCCCACCATATGTGGAAAAACAACAACACACAGCCCGCAAGTAGGAGGAGGATGGTTTCAAAACATCTCTACTGGACACCACAATGTAGTTCAGTGTGTAACGAGCGATCCCTTTCCAAGAGCAGCCCATAAGGAAATTAGAAATTAGACTAATCGTTA
Organism: Anastrepha fraterculus; assembly: GCA_037575425.1. Classification (NCBI taxonomy): domain Eukaryota; kingdom Metazoa; phylum Arthropoda; class Insecta; order Diptera; family Tephritidae; genus Anastrepha; species Anastrepha fraterculus. The sequence continues at coordinate 74,313 of JAYXIM010049786.1, forward strand.
AATAATTTAATGACCTAAGTTATGGAATGTCATGCTGCCGCAGAAAGAAAGGATGCCGCCTATAGAGCCACGCTGCGATCGGGCGCAACGCGAGCCATGTGGGATCGCTACAGAGAGCTAAAAAAGGAAGAGAGACGTATTATCCGAAAGAAGAAACGAGAGGCCGAAATACGTGAGTGCGAAGAGCTTGAGATGCTGGCCAACAGGAACAACGCCCGAAAATTCTACCAGAAAGTTCGGCGGCTTACAGAAGGTTTCAAGACCGGGGCGTTTTCCTGTAAGAACAAAGACGGCGAACTGGTGACTGACGTACAGAGCAATCTTAAATTATGGAGGGAACACTTCTCGAACCTATTAAACAGTGACAGCTGCGCATGTCACCGAGAAAGTGAAGATCCCGATACCCCAATCGTTGACGACGGAATTGTCGTCCCGCTACCCGATCATGACGAGGTGAGAATAGCGATAATGCGGCTAAAGAACAACAAAGCCGCGGGCGCCGACGGACTGCCGGCTGAGCTATTCAAACATGGCGGCGAGGAGCTGGTAAGGTGCATGCATCAGCTCCTATGCAAAATATGGTCGGATGAAAGCATGCCTGCCGATTGGAATTTAAGTGTGCTCTGCCCAATCCATAAGAAGGGCGATCCTGCAATTTGTGCCAATTACCGCGGGATTAGTCTTCTAAATATCGCCTATAAGGTTCTAGCGAGCGTATTGTGTGAAAGGCTGAAGCCCACCGTCAACCAACTGATTGGACCTTATCAGTGTGGCTTCAGACCTGGAAAGTCTACCATCGACCAAATATTCACAATACGCCAAATCTTGGAAAAGACCCATGAAAGGAGAATCGACACACACCATCTTTTCGTCGACTTCAAAGCTGCATTCGACAGTACGGAAAGGAGTTACCTGTATGCCGCGATGTCTGAATTTGGTATCCCTGCAAAACTAATACGGCTATGTAAGATGACGTTATTCAACACCAGCAGCGCCGTCAGAATTGGGAAGGACCTCTCCGAGCCGTTTGATACCAAACGAGGTTTCAGACAGGGTGACTCGCTGTCGTGTGACTTCTTTAACCTGATGTTGGAGAGCATCGTACGAGCCGCAGAACTTAATCGCTCAGGCACAATATTTTATAAGAGCGTACAATTGTTGGCGTATGCCGATGATATCGATATCATCGGCCTTAACAACCGCGCTGTTAGTTCTGCCTTCTCCAAACTGGATAAAGAGGCAAAGCGAATGGGTCTGGTGGTGAACGAGGACAAAACGAAGTACCTCCTGTCTTCAAACAAACAGTCGGCGCACTCGCGTATCGGCACCCACGTCACTGTAGACAGTTATAATTTCGAGGTTGTAAAAGACTTCGTCTATTTAGGAACCAGCATTAACACCGATAATAATGTCAGCCTTGAAATCCAACGTAGAATCTCTCTTGCCAACAAGTGCTACTTTGGACTAAGTAGGCAATTGAGCAGTAAAGTCCTCTCTCGACGAACAAAACTAACACTCTACAAGACTCTCATCATGCCCGTCCTAACGTATGGCGCAGAAGCTTGGACGATGACAACATCCGATGAAGCGACGCTTGGAGTGTTCGAGAGAAAGATTCTGCGTAAGATTTTTAGACCTTTGCACGTTGGCAACGGCGAATATCGCAGACGATGGAACGATGAGCTGTATGAGCTTTACGACGACATAGACATAGCGCAGCGAATAAAGATCCAGCGGCTACGTTGGCTGGGTCATGTCGTCCGAATGGATACAAACGCTCCGGCTTTGAAAGTATTCGATGCGGTACCAGCTGGTGGTAGCAGAGGAAGAGGGCGGCCTCCTCTGCGTTGGAAAGATCAGGTGGAGAAGGACTTGGCTTCACTTGGTGTCTCCAACTGGCGCCGGTTAGCACGAGAAAGAAACGACTGGCGCGCTTTGCTAAACTCGGCCAAAATCGCGTAAGCGGTTATAGCGCCAATTAAGAAGAAGAAGAAGTTATGGAAAATGATTTCAGCCAGATGGTAACCACAAAGTGCGTCTGAAGAACGATGATTTTTCGAGCAAATGGCATGTAACACTACAAAAATTTAGAGCTATTCTAAATGAGCTGACTAAGAAGTGCACCACGAACGTTGTCTGGGTCTCCGGAGACTGAGAAAGTCCTGGAAATTGCCTTGCGGGAGAGTGGACAGAAGGCAGCGCGGAAATTCTTGCCAGAACGCGACATCGCTGCCTAAATCTTACTTCTTTGAATGTCTTGCAGACTTGGAATCAGTAACCATCCACCGTATTTTATCGTTTAGAGAGATGAAGTGGTTTGGCTACATAGGGAATAAGAAGGGGAAGCTTAAGTACAATTCTAAACATAAAAGTTCATTTTGTTTCTATTACTTTGGACAGTACCATAAAGAAATGCCTACACGCTTAGGTTATTCAAAGAAGAGTGTTGAGAATACATTGAATGATTTTAAGAAAATCGGCTCCCTCGCATGTTAAAAGTTGATTACCTCATGGCTTCAACAACCATCAATCGAATAAAGTAGTGAATGAAATAGCAGCTTCAACAGGGCAAGCGTACTTTAACTTCAACTTAGCGAAGAATTCTAGCCGACTGGCACGCTAACAAAGCATCTGGTGGATAAATCAATGAAAATTTGTGCAATTGTTATAAATCCAAAATTAATCGGTCAAACCGTCGGACTCTGCATTCGAAATTCAAACCAAAGTAAAATTACGCAAATTCAACATGAAACCGTTGACTCTGTTTAGCTGGCCACATCTGGCTATAAATTCATCTTATAAAATCTTCTACATAGATTTGTTTCAGCTGTGGCATTCATTTTATCCACTTCATTCATTTCCGGCCGCACAAGTAGCCAATGAAAAAGAGAAATTGCTATAATACGAGGTATGTAAATTATATTCAGGGATTTCAGTCATATCTAGCGAACTAGCAATAGTGTGATGTTAGAAAGAGGGGCAATGAGTGCTTCATTATAAGCAAGGTTACATGAATTTTTTGTTCCGCATTCAGAAGGCCGGCAGATATTGGATGAAGGGAGTAGTTACTGGAGATGAGTCCTCGATATTTTAGTATGATCCGTAGTAGACAAAGTAGGGATGGTCCAATGAAGGCGAGGATGTCCATTTTGCGACATCATTCATTGTAAGTATGGTTCTGCCGAACATACGGTGAGTGTACAGTTATCTACTAGTATCCTGAAGCTTGTATCCGTGTATGACTTGGTCTCTCCGAAAACAGCTCAATCTTGCCCACGACAATGCGCCGGCCCATATCTATTTCAATATGCAAGAGTTTTTGTCCAAAACAGGCATTTCAACGTTGTCGGAAACAACAGCAGCTGCGACTTTTTCTTATGACCCAGGATGAAGTCTCACACCAAGCTAATCCCTAATGGCGGAGTACCAAAGTTCAAACATGCTGAACGGGTTAACATTGCATGTTTTCAACCTACAGAGTAACATTAGAGTCATTATATAGTATTATATGGGTAGGCTACTGTGAAGTTCTATAATAAAACTTTGCTCGTAACTTAATATGCTTGTTTTTATTGGCAAATCCACAGAACTAGATTGTCACACCTAGTAGACATTGTTCCCCCAATTCACGCTGATAGATTGCCTGTTTGTTGGCAAACAACCTTGGCCTATCGATATGAAAATATTGACATTGAGAAATGGCCAGTCGATTGGGGAAGGCTATTTCTACTGCTTAGGAATGTTTACGTGTGTGTGTGTAATGTGATGAATGAGCTAAATTATAATTCACTAGATTGGCTATATGGAATATTCGTAAATTAAGTGAAATTTCGTTATTGAAATACTGAATTTTATCTACTAAATCATTAAATTGGAACAATTGAGAAAAAATAATAGAATTGAATAATTCGATTTTAGTGGAGTCGAAGTAAGAAATGTTCGAATGCTCGTAACTACTCAGGACGAGCGTAAATTCTTCATAGGTAAACTTTGGGCAATATACTCGTACTTATAAAACGAAGTTCAGCCTAAAGTCGAATAGCAAAATCTCACATATTTATCTGTGTGATCTCAAAAACTCTCTTCGTTCACATAATTAATACGAATCAAATATGGAGTTTTTTAAACGAAAAAGATAATTCTTATATGCCAGATTCTTATCGTCCAGAGACAATGAACAGAGCAGGATGTACGACGGCCTAAGCCCAGGTGCATGATGTGCTGTTGCAGTTCAATTGTGTCGCATCCTGCTCGTATATTTTTGCTTAATTACAACACCAGCCCTCGTAGCTTATCCATGCAATCCAGAATTTTCCATCTTCTAAACTGATGTGGCAGGCTTTCTGGCTGCAAATTGCCCGAACAAATAAAAATCGTACCTTTTTGGATAAGTCTATAACATCTCATTTTTAAGAGATTAATATAACGATGGTATCGTAGGAATGGGGTATCCACACAACCACGGAACGGCGGAATTGGTGGCGACCTAAATACTAAGCGGAGAATACCGCACCGACAACCTGGCAGGAGGTATTTAATGCATTTCTTTCGTACAATGTGGAGCTTAAAGAAGCGATACACCGACGTCGAAATGATTCGAAGCAACTGAACAAGTTGTGGAGGGCTCAGATATCTACTGATCAGTAGACTTGATCTATCTGAGTCTAGGTACCGAGTAAATCTTTAACAACGCTGGAACGAATCAGGTAAGTACCAGTTAAAAGACTGAAGTTATTGAAGATTCGAACGCTGGTGCTGGTTTATCCGCAAGGCAGATCAAACGAAGAAAACATAAGGTGAAGAAAGTCGAAGCATTAGCTAAGGCAAGTACTCAAGCTCCCTCAACTTCGACATTTTAATGGAAACGGAAAAGCGCGACAGAACAGAGGATTCCTCTGTAACGTTGCACTCTTCCGGAACCGAAACGGGGTCTGTGCCAACGACCGGGAAGAGGAGAAAGGCGAAGAAGAGGAAAGTCGAGAGACTGAAATCGGAAGTGCTTGCATCTTCGACCCAATCCAGGACAGATAAGCTTTTACCAAGGTGTCGAATGACACTCTTCCGTCAACGTCTGGTCAGAAATGATCATAAGCCTATCCTTGATGCCTTGATACGTTTAGATATCTATTAACAGTATCCCATTAGTTAGTAGAATAGAAGAATCCCAATATGTTAGTAGAATAATAATATTGAAGCCGTTTTTCTCTGCATTACGGTTTTTTGGATTATGACACACGTGCAACAATGAGCGTTGTGAATTCATAATTAGGTTATCGTCATTATCATCTACTTTGAGCACGACAGCTCTTTTGCGCTTTGGCCTGCTGCACGTGCGGCCTCCAAGCATTTTTTCGCCTTTTTTCCAAGTCTTTATCCCAAGTTTGTTGACGTCTTCCTCTACATTATCGGACCATCCAATGTTTCATCCTTATAAGAATTTGTAAGTTATTGCTGAGTGTTCTGAATAAGTGTCCCTCTATTGTAAATGAAAATATTTTATTTTTCTATTCTCTGCGCCAGAAGTCAGTACCAGAAGTTGGGCAAGTGCTGTTTGAAATTGATTTACTGAATTCTGACTTTGAAGCAGGGACCGTAATAATTATTTATAAGTTGTATTTAATTACTTTTTAATAATTATTTTTTGACGTTTATTCTTATTTTATTTTTGGAAATAATAGTTATTTTTAGTGTTACTTTTTGCTCTGAAATAAAAGTATTTTTTTAGTTTTATTTTGTGCTTCTGTGCTTTACAAAATGATTATTTTAATATGCAGGCACAATATGGAACCCACCTACAATTGCCATCATAGCGTTCACAGCCCTCCTACCTTCAAGGGAAAAGTGGGAACGGGATGTTGTAAGACAGGGCAAGTCCATCCTTGTATACATAGATGGATCAAAGCATGAGAGTAGGATGGGCGCGGAGGTGTATCCTCCAAACTTCTGAAATCCTTCAGCTTTCGGTTCCCCGACAACTGCAGGCTTTTTGAGCTGAAGTGATGGTAATAATAAAAGCCGTGACACTTATAGAGTATGATGCGATACCTAAAGATGATGTATACATTCTCACTGATAGCCAGTCGGCGATAACAGAAACATCGCAAATATTCAGCGGAACGATATTAAATTTTCTGTAATGTATTCTTAAATATATAGTATGTGCATTAAGAAAAAAAATTTAAAAAAATCTATTTTTTGAAAATTCTAACTGTATACTTTATTACCCTTTAATGCTGCGTGTGTCTACTTATGTGCACACTTCACAATTTCAAAAGAATGAGAAAAATCGTTAACTTCACCACGCACAGGCAACCAATTGCAAGTTGACAAAAATTATTGTAAATTTCCGATCGGTTTGCCAACTGCGCCCCACACGCATCAATCTGTTGAAATTTCAACCGTGACCAGTGAACACCGCAATGAGTTCAAAAATTGAATGGCGGGGGATTCCCATCACCTTAATCGTTCTGTTTATATCGTATTGAGGCCATAGTGTTTTTGAAATACTACACGATAGACAGACCTCTATCTGTCTTGCGCTTCTTTTATATACCTACTCTTGTCATTTCAAAATGTTGTTCTATCAAAATAGATGACTTTACGAAAGAGGACTCCTTCTGCCATTTTTTTTTTTTTATAATTTGTAATAACATTCGATTATTGGGCGAACAAAGAAATACAATACTTGCATGTTTGTTAGTTAGTTATCAACAAGTTTGATCTATTTTCGAGTGATCTAAAGAACCTGAAATGTGCTACAATCATGTGTATATGGATGTACAGGGTGGGCCAAATAAGACCTACTAATGACTAAAGACTACTGCCTAGCAGTATGCACAGTTGCTCCATCTTGTTGAAACCACAAATTAGGATACTGATCCGCCATTGGCCGCAAAAAGTTTTCAATCAATGTTCTGTAAGAAGCTCCTGAAATCGATTCCGGCGTTTCATCCTCATTTTCGAAGAAATATGGACCGATAACTCTAGTGGCCATAACACCGCACCAAACAGTACATTTAGATGGGTGCAACTGATGTTAGTGTGTTGCCCTTGGCTTTTCAGAGCCCCACAATCTACAGTTTTGTTTGTTGACATAACCATTTAAATGGAAATGCGCTTCATCCGATATTTACGCTGCGTTAAAACAATTGATCGTTGAAAAGAATAGAAAAACTCGATAATTTTAACGCGTTGTGTTGTACTGTAGGGTTCCATAATAAATTTCCAACAATTCAATGATAACCTACAAAAAGAGAAAAATAAATATGTCAAAATATAAAAAAGTTATTTATGCTTAACATTAGTAGGCCTTATTTCGCCCACCCTGTATATATGTATGCATAAGTACCCTACAACTGATGACTGTCATAGAAGCACTCATATTATCATCATCACTATCCTCATCCAACTACACATTTTTGTTCTAGCCATAGAGAAGTTCTGATAGTTTCCCCTTGTCGGCGTGATATTCTATCTCTCTTTTGCCAATAGCGATTTCTTATAACTGAAAAATATATCTACTATGCTCTAAAGGCAAGGCAACTTCTCATTTTTGTTCTCAACAAGTAATCAATCAGCACTGATGAGCCAAACTACTCATTTTCATCACCAAAAAGTAATCAGCACAAACTCCTCCTTTTCGTTAAAAAGTAATCAGACTGAGGAGTTTCAGAAATTATAAAATTTACATTTTACGGAGATCCGAACTCACGAGTTTGCAACTTTTAGTCAAGCATCTACTCATTCGGCTACTCTTGTAGGGTACATGAGCAAACATACTTGCTTATATTTGTGGATAAGAATTCTGCATATGCTAACAAATAAATGATAGATAGTTCCGAGGATATTACAACTAAAATAGTCATTTGTTAAATTTAGACTCTCCAATCTACCATTTTCATGTCGTTTCATATAACATTTCGCTGCAGCATTACTTGTGCAAAAACAATATGCCCGAGAGTCAGCAAGTCAACAAGCTGGCAAAGCAACGGGATATATCCTTTGACCATAATTAACCTTTTCACTCGGACAAGGGTAATTTAGCGAATAAACAAATGAGCAAACGAGACGCGCACACACACACGCGCGCGCAACTGCAAGCAAATATGCAAACTACATTGAGAAGGAATCTGGGAACTTAGGTGATGAGGAAAATAGGGAATGGAACAAAATGAAAACCAGGGATTATGAAGTTAGAATTGGAGAGAATAAGGGAAACGCAGGAGCTTTTAGAATGTCAGCCGGGGAGCGTGCATAGGTGTGCTACGAATTGAAATGCAAAGGACGTAAGCTACCGCCGGTAAACTGATACGCCAAGCATTCGCTCACTGACGGGGGACCAGGTCATTTGCCAAACTCTGGTCTTTATGGTATTTTCGGTCCTTGTTCAACTTAATGCTGAATCATTGCCATTATTAAGGTTGTTATCAGATTCGCTTTGTATTCTACACCATTCCACGCATCCCACAACTTTTTATCTATGTCACTTATATACCGCATACATTTTTTTTTTGCTTTCCTTGCTTTTATACCCCCATTTCCACTGAAAGTTCTTTGTTGTGCACTCTGGTGGGCAAAGCAATTTGTGGATGTTGCACAATCATAATTTGCGGTTTGTATTTTAGTGCAACAAGTTCAGCGGAACATACGGGCTGGGTGTGAGAGCAGAGTTGGAAATGTATTTAAGGTGATTTCCAAAGTCAAAAGGACTTTTTAGAATTCGTAGGTAATTCTAGTGATATTATGAGAGTAACGGACAGTAAATCTGTCATCGCAACTCTGTTAAGCGCAAATATCATAGAAGCTTTAATTGATAAGATTCGAAATAAATTGTCCCAGCAGATGGCAAACATAAAGGTTATGTGGATTCCGTGGACACAGCGAAATTCTTCGCAAAGAAAACGCCGGAAAAGCAGCGAAAGACGTTAGCTATATGCCTACATTCTGATTTCAATTCTTTCGTTAAAACCGGCATTCTCAGGATAGTCGATAGTATTTATTACTCAGCTGTAAGGGAGAAATGATTTACATACCAACGCAGCTACAAATCCATAAATCCAGAACGAGTAAAAGCAGTTATTCAGTAGTAGACAAAAATCTTCACCCGACACCCGATCATGGCACACAAATATCACCTTCCAAAAGGAATGCCTACCCCAATTTTCGCAGTGTGTAAATGTCCACTGTCCATTATTCACTTAATAGCCTACTGCACCTAGTACAACAACGGCAGAAACAACATCTTTAAAGGTAGGAAGACTTTAGATTTATTAAAAAAAGATTTCGATATCGAATATTTAGGAAAAACGTCGAATATTTACGATTTTATAAAGGGTTTTCCAACAAGAGGTGTTATTTTGATAAAAGATCAATGATTTCGTTGCTTATGTGGCACGTAGCGCCGTCTTGTTGAAAATAAAGGTTGTCCCGATCAATACTATCCAATTCCGGCCATAAAAAATCGATAATCATATCTCGATAGCGCAATCCATTCACCGTAACTGTTGTTTCAGCTTCATTTTCAATAAAGTAGGGTCCAATTACTTCACCGGACCATAAACCGCACCAAACAGTCACACGTTGAGGATAGAGAGGCTTTTCAACAATAACTCTTGAATTTTCTGAGCCCCAGAGCCGACAATTTTGCTTGTTGACGAAGCCACCGAGGTGGAAATGAGCCTCATCATTCAAGATGGTTTTTCGATGAAATTCCGGATCAGTTTCATGCATTTCAACGATCCTATCAGCAAAGACACGACGTTGTTGATGATCGGCCGGCTTGAGATCCTTTGTTAACTGGACTTTATAAGCCTTAAGACCCAAATCTTTATTCAAAATACGGTGCCTAATTCTTATATTTCTAATAAATAAATTAATATATCCGGCGAAAAGATGCAATTTCATAAACAAAAGTTGTGTTATTATCACTAGGATCACGAGTCGTAAAAGGCTTAAAAGCAGTAGCATGATCATTGGTGATGAGTAAATTGTTAGCCAGTCGAAATTCGCAGATACCTACTTAAAAAACTTTTCGGCAATTCGTCTAAGGTAAGGCAAAGTACTCGTTTTAATTGAAATGAACTTTTGGGCGACCACAAAGTGTGTGGCTACCAAAAACTTTCTCAAATTTTAAAATTTCAAAAACATTTTCATGAAGGGCAAAAATCCTCCCATATATTCTTTTCACTAAGAAACTCAGCGCCAGTTCATAAAATATGATTTAGAGAAATCAAAAATAAGATGTTGATATGTAATTTTACGCTTTCAAGTTTCGAGTCTACAAAGAGTTCGTTCCATTCACCAAATCAATAATATCTAATACTGAATAGACGTTTTAGGCAGTTTGGAATGTCTTATTTCCCACATTTGCTCAAGGCATCACACGTAACAAAGTTGGCGGTTGGTACATGAAAATCTGCATTATTTTTCGCACAAAAGTATAGCTATCAACTTATATGTATAAGTATATTCCGCGAGGAAGCAAACGCCCACAAAAATCTTCCTCCATTCGACTGAATGTGAAGCAATCTTTTTCAGCTCGTTCTAGCCTTTGTTGGGTTTCCTTATCTCTGTTTCTTAGCTCTTCTTCGAGGTCGGCGAGGTTTACCTCTTCGACGATTTCCTTGTGGATTCCAATCAATTGCAGTGCGTGTGATGTAACTTGATTCTCTACCAAGAATATGTCCAAGCCAGCCCCATTTCGTTTTCAGTACTTCCGTTGGTATTGGAGTTTGGTTGGTGCTACACCAAGGTTGCCGTTTGGTTTGGTGTTGGGTCACAAAATTCGGAGCGTTATCCGCAGGTAGCAAATTACAAAGACTTGTAGTTGTTGCATGTCTGTAAAGTTCCAAGTTTCGCAGCCGTACAGTAGAACTGATTTAATGTTTGAATTGGTGCTTTCGTGTGATTTTAGATGAGCACCAGATGTTTTTAAAGGAGTCAAAAGCCTTCTTAGCTTCTATATCGTATTTTGAGCTACCATTTGAGGATATTATGCTACCAAGATAGCAAAAGGAGTTAACTTCTTCAAGCTCAGTGCCGTTAATCTGGAATCTCTGTGTGCAGGTGGAATTTAGGTGCATTACTTTGATTTACCGATGTTTATCTTCAGGCCTACTTCTGCTGCTGTTTCTTGCACAGCAACTTCGTAAGCAACCTTATATGGTTTTTATTAGACAATGAGTTGTACTTTTAAGAAAAAAATAATGAACCAAATAGTAAAATTTAGTCAAAATGGTTGTACTGGATAAATCAAATGTTTCCGATTTTCAAAGTCACATTCTAGCCGGCAACCAACTCATGTACTCGCCAGATTTGGCACCATTAATTTGTATTTAAAAAAAACATATTTTCTAATGAAAAGAGGCCATTTTATGCACAATTCAACCCGTTGCGATGGGCATTCCGTCAGTTAAAAATAGTGCGAAGTAGGCACACTGGCATACTTGAAAATCAACACCTACAGAAAAACGCCCTTTTACAGCAATAGAACAATATTGAAAAGTAGTTTATGAGCAAACGGTCACCCACTTCAGGCATTTAAAAATCTAATCATCCAATTTTGTTTTTTTTTTAAATAATTATTTTGATAATTACTAAATAAAAAAAAGTTTTTTAGTGATACAAATCTTTATTTAGACCTTTACAATTTTTTCTGTTAAATGGAAAAAATCATAGCCATCAAGTGGCTGCCGCCAGGGTGTACATTAGAGCCCGTTTTATCGCATTCTGCGGCGAGAATTGTACGCACTGGTATCGAATATTCTCTTTAAGAGCTGGGATTGCCGAAGGCTTGTTGGCATAAGCCCGTGACTTCAAGTAGCCACAAAGAAAGAATTCTGACAGTGTTAAATCAGGCGATCTTGCTGGTCATGCTGGTCAAATCACCAAACGGGAGATTGCGCGGCCAAGAAACGCTTCCTTCACAACATCCATTGTGGTCCGTGCTATGTGTGCGGTTTCACCGTCTTGCTTATCGTCATTTATCATGATCCTGTTGCGTTTGCCAGTAGCAGAGGCCTTATAGGCGATGACGTTCTCAAGAACAAAAAAAAAAACGTGTCCCACACACTCCTTCCGCATAAACGCCGCACCACAAAGTGGCTTTGAGTGAATGTAAAGGCTCTTCGTACATCACGCACTGGCAAGCCCCAAAATCGAAGACTTTGTTTATTGTGCTTAAGTGAAAATTAGTATCGTCGCTCATGATGATTTTCGGTACAAAATCGTCTTCTTCGTTCCTGAAATTGTGGACGACTTATCAGTACTGACAGTTAATACTATCTTGTTCTCAGAAGTCTCCCACTCGGTCATCGGCATCGCCCCGACTGTGTTAAGGGTGAATTGCACAACTTATTTCTTAGGGAAGCACAAATCAGATGGAAGTCCATTGCTTCTTGTGGTATTTGAAAAACTCTTTTGACCCTACGCAGGGCGCAGATAGATCAGGGGACTCCACGCCATTCAATTTCCTAACCAATAGCTCGGTTTACCGGTCATTAGAGGGTCGGCACTCACCCAGAAAAGCTAATCTAAAAGAGGTAATCCCAAAAAGCTATTCCCCATTGCAGAAGCTGTGGAGACTTTTCAGAGAAAGATACTGTTAAACACCTTCTGCTACCAATATCCGGATTGGGCATCCAAACGATTAAGCTTCTTTCTTCCAGTGTTTTAACCTAAACCCCATCAGCCTTCTCCCTTACATCAACAGCTCTGGTTGGCTGTAGATATCTGTCCGTTGGAGGTCTTATAATGCTATCAGAACGACTCTTTATTGCTGCTTGGGGAGTGTGAGCCTCGTACTTCAACTATTTTACCTCCCTACCTACGGTCCACAGACATTTACTGATGCACTTTGGAAGGGAAAATATGTAGGTTTTTCATTAAAATTCGCTGTAGTGTCCGTTCGCCCTGCAAGATCTCGTGTAGTTCCAGTCTATGCGAGTCGAGCTGCTAAGCGTCGGAATGTTTACTAATTGGAGCGACAGTATTCGGAAAACGAAAGTGTTGAAGAAAACCCAGGTTTGTCCATTCCTCTAAGGCATTCCACAAACGTCATTACACCGTATTTTGCATAAAAATTTGGGTCTTAAGGCTTATTAAGTCCAGTTAACACAAGAACTCAAGCCGGCCGATCATCAACAACGTCATGCCTTTGCTGAATGTGTCATTGATATGCATGAAAATAATCCGGAATTCCAACGAAAATCATCTTTGAGTGATGAGGTCCATTTCCACCTCGGTGGCTTCGTCAACAAGCAAAATTGTCCGATCTGGGGCTCAGAGAATCCAAGAGTTATTGTTGAAAAGCCTTTCTATCCTCAACGTGTGACCGGCGGAGTCATTGGATCTTACTTTTTCGAAAATGAAGCTGGAGCAACAGTTACGGTGAATGGTTTGCGCTGTTGAGAGATGATTAACGGATTTTTATGGCCGAAGTTGCATGGTATTGATCTGGACAACGTTTATTTTCAACAAAACGGCGCTATGTGCCACACAAGCAACGAAACCATTGATCTTTTATCAAAATAACAGCTCCTATTCACATAAAATAATCTCATTTTGCTACAAAAAGTTACTTTTTGTGTTCTCCCTTTTAAGTGGTCCTGTTGACTTTGGAACGCACCCTCTATATAATATACTAGCAAACCCGGCCCCCTTCGCTGGGCACACTAAAATAGAATAGATATGGTTTAGAACAGAAAATATATGATTTTCATATTATTTATTTCTTTGTTCTTTATTCAAGCGCTTTGGCATAAACAATATTTTTTGTTTTTCTATTTGTTTTTGAGTAAATATAAAATGAAAATCAGGAAAAAAGAAGATTGTTTTTAAATTTCAAATCTACGCATATGAATAAACAATCGTCTTTTTTCCTGATCATCCATGAATTTTTCGTTTCAATTTATATGTTCTATTAAGCATTGGAGCTTTTTTAACCATTATCCATTTATAATTTAAAAAAAAAAAACGAAAAAAATTGTTTTTTCCACGAACACATAATTTCATTCGGATTTCACATTAAATTCTCAAATTTCGTAAGAAATTATTCACTGTTCCAAAATCCACTCCAAAAAAATTCACAAACAATTTTTACATGTTGCACTTACGTTTTTTCCTTATGGCATCCAAATCAGAAAGAAATATTGACACATTGTAACTCACACTGTCAATTTGACAGTTCAGTTCCGCCCCAAGCGTTAAAAAAGTAAGCGACATTATGGCTGGCTCAAAAGAACGCTGTACCCGTTGCCAGTGCTCCGAATCACAACCAAACTTTACGAAACCCATTTTCAATACTTACTTAACAATGTGCGTAAGTTTGGTTTAATTCGGTGCAAAGACACGGCGGGTCCACGTTTTGGCATATATTTCCAGACCCTAGTCATCAGTAGGTATGAAAATTACCCCGTATTAAAGCACTTATCAACAGCTTTCATTTGATACCCATATTGTACATACACAACTAAAGGTTACCCGGGTCCACGTTTTGACCTATATCTCGAGACCCCAGTCACGTAGCGGTATGAAAAATACTCTGTACTAAGGCATTCACCAAAAGCTTCAATTTGATACCCATATTGTACACACACGTCCGAAGGTTACCCGGGTCCACGTTTTGACCTATATCTCGAGACCCTATCTACCAATAGGTATTCAAACTATACGGAAATCATCTTCAATACCTACTTAACAATGTGTGTAAGTTTGGTTTAATTCGGTGCAAAGGTTACCCGGGTCCACGTTTTGACCTATATCTCGAGACCCTATCTACCAATAGGTATTCAAACTATACGGAAATCATCTTCAATACCTACTTAACAATGTGTGTAAGATTGGTTTAATTCGCTTCAAAGACACGGCGGGTCCACGTTTTGACCTATATCTCGAGCCCTATCCCCCAATAGGTATCCAAACTATACGGAAACCATCTTCAATACCTTCTTAACATTGTGTGTAAGTTTGGTTTAATTCGGTGCAGACACGGCCGGTTAGCGAACACACACAAAAAGTTGACTTTATTTTATATATAAGATTTTTTTCAGTTTGTGTCCGAAAAATCCAAATATCTTACGGAACCCTATTTTTTTCCAAAATAAAATGTAATCCATGTTACTCTTGGATAATGTAGTTTTCGAATGGTGAAAGAATTTTTAAAATCGGTCCAGTAGTTTTTGAGCCTATTCGTTACAAACAAACAAACAAACAAACAAACAAACAAACAAACAAACAAAGTTTTCCTCTTTATAATATTAGTATAGATTGTGAGTAACACTTGCGGTGAGCTCGTTTTTAGTGCAACTTTCAGTGCAGATAATTTTCACAGTTTCATTTTAAAATTGGTGGCTTGCGGTTTCGGTATAAAACTTTTTTCGCATGCAGAAAAATTCTTCAAAAAAGAGGAGCTTAAGTTCTCATAGGTGTGGAAATAATTAGAGTTAGTCAACTTTGGTTTACTTTATGAAGAAAATCTCATGAATTTATATAAGTATAGTGCTGCTAATACGCTTTATTCTAACTTCTCCACTTAAGCATGCATTACTTATAACTTTCTTTTAACCATTTTCAGTGTGGAAAGCTCATTCGTTTTGTTTTTTCACTTGATTTTCCTTTGCTATAATTTTTCCCACAGTCGCCAACATGACAATGTTGGATGTTGACGGCGATAAAATATAGTGCGGAAGCGAATTTTTCACGCAACTAATGACTTTTTCATGCCACAACTCGCTGCCATTACCAACCAATCGAACACTCAGCTCTTCGTCGAGCTACCCAAACGCTTCAGCAGACTGCACACAATTCACTTTTTGTTTTCATATCTTATTTCATTTTATACTTCTCTTCCATTTATATTTACCGTTGAATTTGAATGAAGTCCTTCGAGTCCGTTTACATGGTTAGAGGAAAATGCTTTGATGCTTTGCAAATCGTTGGCGGAAGAGGTAGAACTCAAAGAGAGTGAAATACAATATTAGAAAAAAAGCGGATATTGTTAGTGGCGAGATATGCATTTCGAACAAAATTGATGACAAACATTGCATGCTTTTTCCATTAAATTACCATAATCTTGATGTGTTGTCGTTTTTTTTTTGTTTTTTTTTTGGTTTTGCTCTATTCGAAGTAGTTACTAGCCGCGCTGCGGTTTGTAACGGCGCCTTTTTTCAATTGGTCGACATTCACTCGGGCTGTAGCTACTTACGGTATGTCTGTGCTGATGCGCCCAGTGTTGTAACTTCTTTTTCTCTTGAAACTGGAAAATGGAAAAAACTAATGACAGATTCGTGAATGCATAAAAACTAATGGTTTGTGAGCAAGCAGAAAAATCAGCAATCAGCTGAATGTAATAGAAGTTCTCGTGAAAAGAGAAAGCAATTGGGGAAATGGCTGTGTAGAATGGTAAGGTGTGTATGTGTGGGATAATAGCCAAATGTTGAATGGAAATTGCATTTTAAAGTGGCCAGTTACAGTGGTCACAAGGTTTCTACGTCGATATTTGAACAGCAGAATAAGTTGCATCATTTGATTTGATGTAGCAATAGGAAGTGAATATATTCTCGTACTCCATAAATTTCAAAAGCTGCTTTAAGTTTGAGAGTGATGAAAAAACTTAAAAAGCCAAGAGTTAATAATGTAGAGAGATGTTGGCCCCTGCAAAGTGGATATTAGGTAAGTGGGTGAAACGGCTGAAGTACCACACTGGCACTCCCCAAGTAGTACTAAAGCGCCGTTTTGATACCATTGAGAGACCTACAATAGGATATCTAGAGCCTACCAGACCTGTTGGTGTAATGGAGATGATTGATAGGACTGCACCGAGATGTCGAAGAAAGGAGCACCCAGTTACCTTAATCGTCTAGCTGCCAAACCCGGACCCCAAAGTGCTCAACAGTATTCATTTTTGAAAGGTCCCCGCAGCTTCTGCAATGGGGGTTAAATGGTAAACTCAGTTTTTCCGCGTGTGTGCCGATCGTCCAGTGACCGGTACGAGCTTCGAATTTGAATGGCGTGGACTTTCTGAGCCTTCCGTATATTTTACTGGGGGCAAAGGATTTTTGAAATAGCACATGATGAAATGGGGCTCCATCTTTTCTGCGCTTTCCTGAGAAATAATTTTTGTAGCTCCCCTTTAACAACTGTCAGGGCGATGCTGATGACCTGGTAGGAGGTCTCTGAGGCCAATTCAGTCTCCTTCCTGCCAAGCTCATCTGCAATTTCATTTCCCTCTATTATCCTATGTCTTGGAACCCAGATCAGAGAAATTTTACCTTCAGCCCCAAGAGATTTGATCTCCTCCTTACAGGAGTTTATTACTTTCGTTCTACATCATGGCACCGTCAGAGCCTTAATCGCGGCTTGGTTATTGGAGAAAATGTTAATATCTCCCACGTTCCTTAAGCATTTTGCATGCCTGCAGAATGGCAAATATTTCTGCCTGAAAAACACTAGCAGTATTCGGCAGTTTAAAAGAGATAGATAAATTGGCTCATTTAGAGAGAACCTCCGCTCTGACTCCCGAGTCCACCTTGGAACCGTCCGTGAAGACAGAGGTGCAAGCTTCGGTGCAGATTTTCCTTTCCATCCAATCTTACCTATTCGGAAAGATTGCGTTAGCACGAACCTCAAACTCCAGTTTGCGGATGGAGAGATCTGTCCGAAGCTCGAAGAAGCAATTTAGCAATTTATTGCTAAATCTTAAAGAAACAAAAAATCAATCCGGGATTGTGTGAAGTGCTTGCATATAGGAACAACCAATATAGAAGGCGATTAATATATACAGGGTGCATACAATAGTTGAGGGCATGCATATATGCATTTTCCTTTTTATTATTTTTCAGATAAGACATGGAGAATCACAACTTAACTTAAGAAATAAAGAGACTTGCTGCTGTCGTCACTTTGTGTGCAAATCACACCGATTTTAATTCGTTCATTAGGTTCGCCGTGAATTGGAAGACTCAAGCGGTGATGCATAATTTTTTGTAAATTGCAAAAAACACGAGGCACATTCTGATACTGTGCGATCTGCAAAATTTTTTCAACAAAAGTGCAAGCGAGCATAGACAAGGACCCTTCAAAATCAATGAGAGTCCTTGCGAGAGAGCTTAAGGTGTCCGAGCCGCTTATCAGTCGAGTTGTCCATGAAGATCTCCGGTGTAGATTCCACGTTATATGCAAAAACATAGCCATCTGCCATTCTGGTCATTTCTGCGGCTGATCTTTTGGCCTTGGTAAATATTTTTTTGTCAGACATAACATAACATCTCAGACGCTTCACGCTGTTTAATGTCGTATATCGGGGCGAATACGAGGGCAAAGAGTTAAATTAAGCAGCTTAAGCCTCTGAGATGTTATGTTATGTCTGATGAAAAAAAATGTTTACCGAGACCAAAAGACTAGCCGCAGAAATGACTAGAATGACAAATCCTACAAAGGTTCCTGTCAGCATACAAATAAAGCTTTCAGCTACTGTTATGGTTTTAGATGTTGTGAGCAACAAAGGGCATGTCATGCCACCACATTTCTTTACTGTCGAGGGCTTCGAGTGAATTCTGCTGCATATATCGAGGCTCTAGAGACAATAGTGAAACCTTGGATTGATAGTGTACGCGTTGACAACCCATACATCTTTCAGCAAGTCTCTGCTCCTTCACACAAAGCGATGGCGATACAGGATTGGATAGCTGAAAATTTCCATGACCACAAAACGCCTAACTTATGGCTCCCCAGACCTTAATCGTCTGGATTACTACGTATGAGGCGTAGTTGAGCGTGAAACCAATAAGTATCCTCTTAACACCTCTGCCCTGAAGGCTACAATCAATACTGTTATGGTCCATATGAATAAGAAGCATTTATTCGGGCACGCAATCATTTGCGGACCCGTATCGAGGAGGCTGCAATAACCTGAAATGAAAATTGTTAATGAAAATGTTATTGAGTGATTTTATAGCTATATAATAAGTTCATGTTGTGTAAAAAAATCGTGAACTTTCATAAAATCTTGTTCATAATAAAAGCTAATTTTTTGTCTTCAAATACCGTCCTCTATGAATAAAAAAAAATATTCAAATACGCATAACTCTTTGATAAATTGCAAATCGTAGTTATTGAGCAACAAAAAAAAACTTTGTTTCTTCATTCACTTCACTTCGTTTAAAAGCAACACATTTTCTAAGTGTCTTACACCAATCAGCATGACCGGAATTTCAAGAAAAAGTATCAAAGAGAAGCAGAGTAATGAATGGCCAGTCCTAACCCAAAAAAGTCAGGCATCTACTCAAATGTTGCTTCTTGATTCAACTCTTCATATTTGTGTAAACAAATACAAATTATAACCAGAATGCGATGGTAAGAATAATAACAAGATTGTGCGTTATTATCGGGATTCCCTATATTTCCCCGAAATATTGCGTTATCATTGACTGACACATTTTGGTAAAGCCACATACAGACGTCAGTAACACAATCGATGATGCAAGACAGTCGAAAGCTGGGAGTAATAACATTCTGCTATTGAATACAAATTTATTTAGGTGTGTATGTAAAATCTTATAAATATTTCCTTCACCAAAGACGTGAGTATAAATACCCTGAACAATTTAGGAAATTAACAACGCAAAACAGTTGAATTGTCTGTTAATTAAAAATGATAACGAAATATTTATTAATTTTACACTGAGTGGTGAAAGATGAGTAACCCCATCGGATTTGCTAAAGCATTCATTTCAGTTTCTTTTAAATGATTTTTATTTAGGATGACTCCAACAGAACTAGTCGTATTTAATCTTTTTTTTTTAATTTTGTTTTTGTTTACTTTCTTTGAGAGAATTTTTCATTCGCTTGCCTGCCTTTTCTTGAAGTAATAACGGGCGCCGTCACGGTACACTCTCTGGTACAGGTAATGGTAAACTTCCGAGTGTATTTCAGTAAAGAAAAAGCTTCAGTAAAACCGCGAGGCGCTCAAATTGTAAGAAGACATCACAGAAACACATCACAAACTCAGGTGGAGCTTAATTGATCTTAGGTGTAATTACTTAACGAAGTACTGAGTGTTAGGGATGTTTAAAAAAAAAATGGTATTTTTGAAAAAAATTTTTGTTTTTAATTCGATTAAACATTTTTTTAATCTTTTTTTTAAATTTCGGTGCTCAATTTTTTTTTAGTCAAAGCCCGGAAATTCCGTTTTTACATTCCCCAGTAGGGTAACTTAATTATTTTGAGTATCTTCGAAATAAAATTTTAATTTTATGAAATCAAACTTCAAAGTGACGGCCACATTTTTTGTAGTAACTAAGCAAAATATGATATAGCGCCATATTCCAAATTATAGACTTATATACATAATAAGACAGATATCATATATTTATTGATTTTTTTTAACATAAAAAGTTAGAGGGTTTAGGAACTTAAAAAAAAAGTAAATAATTTTAAGTTTTTTTTTCAACCATATTTACAAGCTACAGTAAACGAACATACCTCATTTTTCGCTTATATTTTCAGTGTAAAAACGCATAAGAAATGCATCTAACAAAACAAAAACGAACACTGCTCAAATAGCAGCTATAGAGTAGTAGTAGCGTCAAGGCCGGCGAGCCAATTAGATGTCCTAAATTCAGTACTTTTCGCGAAGCGTTGTAGGATGAGAAAAAAAACAATTAGCCAAATGAAGTTTTGGGGATAGTTTAATATATATTTGAACTAAAAAAAAAATTTGTACAATCTCCAATATATTGGAAGCCGAGTTATCAATAGATTCCCAGAGCGCCTTGCCACTGAAGTATCCAACTTCTGTACAAGATACAACTTGTAATTTTCATCTGAAAACAAAAAAAAAAGATGATTAATTTTGATGTAATTATCTTCGATGTGAACTAAGAAAATTGGGAGAAACACGTCAAATTCGAATTTTTGGGGAAGGTAGAAAAAAAAGTGGTTTTTCAAGGAAAAAAAAACTCTTCAACTGGGTAAAAAAGTCGCTTAAAAAAAGTTTTTGGATGTTTTTTTTAGTTCACATAGAAGAGAAAACAATACTGAAGATAACGCATTTTGAATGAAATGGATAGCTCATTTAGTTTGTTTGCAGTCGTGTACATAAATTAGGTAAAATCGTGAAAATGAAAAGCCGAGAAAACGCGCTTCAAACTACAACAATAAGCGCACGGTTGCTCGACGCCGCACTACGCTCGGCTCTGTAGCTCTGCAAATACTTGGAATTTAACTCTGAAAATTTGTGTCTCATGTTCTTGAATATCTAAGCTATTGATTTCAGGAAAAAAAAATCGATTTTTTTGACCTTTTAATTGGCCCGCCGGCCTCAAGGCACAATATATGCTCTGTGGTTTCATCATCCTCCAGATAGAGTCTACACTCTGTCTTATCCCGCTTGTTGTGCAGTTCCTTATAGTTTTTTAAGCCTTTTGGTTGAATGGAGATGGTAATTAATTGACTATTCTCCAAACTAATTTATAAATTTTATTAAAAATTTTAAAATTTTAAACTTTATTTACCCTGCATTTAGCTGTGTATATTCGGACAAATACTTTGAGTTCCGGTTACAAGTTCGGATTTGATTTCGAACAATGACAAAACTTCATGAATTGAACTACGAATTGCTCCTATGTATTCGGCAGATTTGGCTCCCAGTGACTACTGGCTGATCGCAGACCTAAAAAAATGCTCGCCAGTAAAAAATTTCGCTTGAATGAACAGGTTATCGCTGAAACTGAGACCTATTTTGAGGCAAAAGATAAATCGTCTGTGTTGTATGGACTTTTTCAACAACAAATATCTAAAAGCATTCTCATTTTGGGGACCAATTAAGCATATTATTGCTTTTTACAGGGAAATATGCCTCTTTTTTCCTTATGGCGCTTTTGAAATCAACAAATTTGGTAACCTATCTGAAAGTTTCTCTTTCGAATGTAATTCCTCTCGCTTCTGTTATCAAATTACAACATCTATAGCCTTCGTTCACAATAGAGTTTTTATTGTTTCGTAGAACAACGAATTCTTATGAAATTATACATAGAAGAGGCGTGAAGTTGATTTACACAAACTGAATTCTGCAAGTAATAAGTTTTCAGCGAAAGAATGCGACTGTTCATTCCGCATTGTTTTCCAAGGGGTTTCTACCTAAGCAAGCGTTTTCTGAAGTATCCAACAAAAGAAGACTTTGATCCTTCTAAAAATCCATATTGTTTGTCTTTAATATTGACGAAACCAGTAGTAACAGGATACTTTCGATACTATTAATGTAAATCACACAAATATCTGGTTTTACTTACCTTTTTGCATTTTTTTCCATCCCCATCTTCTTCGATTTGTGATTTGCGTCTTGATCTACAAATTGAGTGGCCCACGATTCATTGCCAACTCCACATGGCAAATAGTTTTTTTAAGAACCTTTTTTACTGGCGGAAACCCACCAGAAGGCTTGCCATAGCAAACGCCCCTTCTATGATTTGGTGTTTCATATCCTCGGTAGGCTTCGAGCCCAAGACCTACAGAATGACAATTACGCAACTCTTTACATATCCAAATACGTACAAAGTGACTTAAAATTAATCATCCAATTTTGTTTCTGAATAACTTTATTGCTAAATAAAAGTACCTAATTATTTTGAGCGATGGAAATCTTCATTTTGATCTTTACGCGCTCCATTAGGTTTATGTTTGCATACTACCGCTCTCTAGTTCACAAGCATCCAATATGATTGTCGAACGATGCCATTTGCAAAAATTATAACATCTTTCAATAGGATGATTAATTTTACGCCACCTTGTAACATACATATATAAGAAAAATCAGCTGGCACGGAGTGAACTTATTAAAATGAAAATATTTCTTCCCAGCGCTTTGTGAATTTTTTCCTTCATTCCGTCCAGCCTCATTTCAGCTGAAAGCTAATTTTAGTATATTTTTTATGGACTAAAATATAGAAATCGCTTTGGTTTTAATGAATAGACGTCTTAACTTACAACTATAAGTCCTGGTCGATACCTCTAAGACTAAAAATCTGAACATTTCTTAAACACTATTTCTGTTTTTGAAAGTGAGACCTATCATTTTCACAATAATTAAATACATATACGGAATCCTCTCTTGTACATATACAGGATTTTGAAAGAAAAATTTAAAGAATTGAAGGAGGTAAGATTTAGTTTCACCACCAACACAGGCGTAAGGCAAGGTTGTCCTCTGTCGACACTTCTTTTCTCCATCGTCCTAGACAACGTTATGAGTCAATTGGCCCTGCACAAAAGAGGCTTCACATGGAGTTTCACGAGACATCTGGAGGACCTGGACTTCGTCGATGGCATCCGCCTCCTCTCTCATAAACTCACTGACATGCAAGCGAAGGCGGGCAGACTAGTCACTTAGGCAAGACGGAGGCTATGCTAGTCAGCCACAATAAAGCAAGACATATGGTTGAAGGGGGCCCGGTGGAGTTTGTCGAAAGCTCCTGCTATATCGGCAGCACCAGCACGACTGATAGTGGAGTAGGTGAAGATGTCAATTAGAAGCAAAAAAAGCAAGGGCGGCGTTCCAGTGAATGCATACCGTAAAGGCAAATTTGCAAATTTCTAAGCGCACTGAACTGCGAGTACTCAGCTCATATTGTGAAGTCTGTATTGTTGTACGGTAATGAAACATGGCTGGTCCCCAACATCATCATGTAGAGGCTACAATCTTTCGTCAACAAATGCCTCCGCATGATCTGTAGAATATTCTGGCAGAACACCATTAGCAACGACGCGCTGTGATCAGCGAATAAGATGTCCATCCTATGGCAAATTAAACGCAAAAAGTGGCGATGGATGGGGCACACGTTTAGAAAACCACCAGATAGCATCGCGAGAATGATATCGGACTGGAACCGGCAAAGGAGTAGAGGTCACGGTCGGCCAAAGATTGCTTGGAAAAAGTCGATGTTACGCGAGCTAGCAGATGCCGACATCACATGGGACATTGCAAAAACAGCAGCCCAGAACAGTTTGCGATGGATGAGTCTTGTTGAGGTCTTATGCTCCCGAGCGGAGTGAAAAAGGATATAAATAATAGACCACATGGCAAGTTTATGGAAATACCTATCGTAAATTTGTTTGCTCCTTTTCTACTTAGATATTCTTATTGTAGTTGACTGATATTTTGAGCGATTATATGTGTTGAGTTCTCCGTCCTCAACTTTGCACAGAGAGATTGTAGTCGTGCCAAAATAATTCAAGATTTTTATTCACATGAATTTGAATTCAACAAAGTGACAAGTTTTCGTTCGCTATGTCTGCTTATTTTAACGCAGAATTCACACAGTTGTGTTTCAATAACGTTTTCTTTTTAATATGAATAGAATGGGCAATCTTTTTTTTATTTTTGGGGAGAATAATTGCAACTGCATTCTACTTAAATTGATAACAGCGACCTCACCCGTCTCACTCCATCCCATTATCTTGTTTTGGGTTTTGGTTTCATGATGAGTATCATTTTCAAGCGAAATTTATTATTAAAACATATTTTTATAGAGAAATTCTTGTTTGGTTTATTCTCTACTTGATTTAAACGCCACTTAGTTTTTTTGTCATCCCGTTTTCATGATGTTTTTTTTCGGAAAAATTGTCAGCCCGATTGCTCGCGGTGGACAACAAGCGGATGCGATTGTTAACTTCGAAGAAGTTTTGGAGCAATTCAAGCGAGATCCGAAGGAACTTTTGGCTCGAGTTATTACCGTTTATGAAACTCGGATTCATCATTACTCACCAGAAACTAAGGAACTATCAAAGCAATAGATTTCTTCCAATGGATCTGCTCCAAAGAAGGCGAATACAGTATCATCGGCTGGAAAAGTCGTGACGCCTTTTTTTTGGGATACGAACGGCGTCATCCTCATGGATTTTTTATAAAAAGGAAGAACGGTCACTGGATAATACTGCAGTGGGTTATTGGACTCCATTCACAAAAAATTGAAGGAGACATGGCCGCACTTGTCGAAAAAGAAGGTGCTGCTTCGCCACGATAACGCATTGGCACATTCATCTGAAGCTGTCGCCACCAAACTGCATGAATGGCTCGCGGAAATGCTCTGAGGGAGGAGACTGGCGACATCGCGGCGAGCAACATAACCAGCAAAATGCTCGAACGCGAGGACAGCTGGAACGCGGTAAAGAAATGCATCGGGAACGTACTAAGAAAAAAACAGATTGACTTCGACAGAGTGCAACAAAGCGAAGCCGCACAGATAGAGACACAAGAAGACGAGCCTATAGCATGAAAGCTAGCTGCAAATATGGTGCACCCAGACGTGGGTGAATAGAATTGGCCGTTTATGGATGCCGTTCTGGGCCCTCCCGAAGTTATATACAAACTAGTCCCGGGAAGGGTGCCTCCCCAGAAGGCAAGGAGGGATCGTTTTAGTGGCCACACCACACGCCGCAGTAGACGACGCGTATCGTGTGGACACTAAAACAAAAAGGAAAAAAGGCATTAGGAATTGCTGCCGCACCCCCGTATTTACCACAGCTCTCTGCGACTTTTACTTGTTCCCTAACGTGAAAAAATGGCTCGCGGGAAAAAATTTAGTTCAAACGAAGAAGTCATAGCCGAAACAGGGGCGCATTTTGGAGAGCTAAACAAATCCTTTTTCTTAAATGGGTTAAAAAATGGCCGGAGCGTTGGAAGAAGTGTATCTTTCGAAAAGGGGACTATGTGAAAAAAAAAAAAATTGTTTAAAAAATGGTGTCTTCATTTCCAACACGGGTACTTATTGAACCCCCCTCGTGCTTCAGAGTGTTGCATTTGGCAATTAATAATTTGAATTTTTATATGTTAAATTGGGTTAGAATTAAATCTCAAATTTGAACATAGTCTTTCGCTTGATCTCAAAAAAAGTTACCGAAAAAATCTGGGCTAGGCACATGTTGGTCGAATCGACTGAAAACTGGAATTTACACAAAAAATAGCATTAGTACGCTAGGGTATAATACTTGAAATTCTTTTTTCTCCACCCTGTATATTACATACATTTTTCTGCTTCAATTTGTGTTATTTTGACTGAATAAAATTTTCTACTAATTACTTCTCTGTTTGTTTTAGGAATTACATGTAATTAATTAGGTATTTTCACTCTTCACAATTAACAGCACCCAGCTTCCCTTTAAATATAAACAATTCTTGCGAAATAATGAGCATATTATGATGGGAAAATCCACAGGCACATACATACATTCATATGCACTTACTACATACGCATCTGTGCGCATAATCGTAACTGCATATTTTCATATACATACATACACACATGCATACATACGCACATGTGGTTTCCATCACAGAAGTCTGAAGCCCTTTTTGAACATCAAAGAAAGGGAAAAGCATAATGTGGAAATAATTAAGGAGAACAAAAAATTCCCACGCCACCTTTTTGGGAAAACGCAAAAATCAGAATTTCCAATCGACTAATCGATGTCCACAACATGTTTGCTGACGTCAACCTCAGGTAACAGAACTTAACTCACACTGTGCATTTCCTAAGAGGCCAACTTTATTGCTATGCATATATGTGTGTATCAAGAATGATCTTTCCATCATGTGTGTATGTATACTGTGGATTTAGCACTCATCTGTTGGGTATTTTCAGAAGCAGCAAAAAGTCACAACCCAAGTATCTCCTAGCTTTAAACAAAAGTATCTTCTGTAGTGAGAGATATGCAGACCATTGAACTAAAATCGTGACTCTCTCTCTTTAATCTCTTACCTGTAACAGCAACGAGGATCGTCATTTTGCTGCTCTCTCGCATACCTCACTCTCATTTTTTCGTTTATGTTCTTTTTCAGCTCGTACAGCTTTTGCCTTTGCTTTGATTCTGTCTTTACAGCAAACTGGTTTTTAAAGCTTAGCTCTGCGATACGATTTTGTCATTTTAAGCCATCACTTCAAGGCGAACAGTTTGTGCCAGACAGAACGCGCTGGTGATTTTATAAAATACATATACAAATGTGTATAACAATATTTACAAAAATAATATAATCAAAGTAAACAATAAAACGAGTTCAAGTGACGATCACGTCAAGGCGAGAAACAACAAAAAAAACCATTTAATTCTGTGATTCCTCAGAAGTTCGAAATATGATAAGCGTTCGCTTTGCGGTGTTGTTGGGGTGCTTTGCACTTGGCCAGGCGGCAGTGGCTTCGTGCGCTACTGTGCCAGCCGCAACACCATCGCTTTTGCCCGCCACGGTGCCACCTCCTATTCCAAGCGGCATTTTCTCCACGCAGCCCAACATCATAATCGGTGGTTTCGATGACTTCGACGACTATGTGCCATACCGTAGTGACACATTGGACCACTTTTCGTGGTCTCTGCTGAAGTTGGTGCTGCACGAGGAGCCCGGCAACGTTATCATCTCACCATTCAGCGTTAAGTTATCGTTGGCGCTATTAGCCGAGGCTGCCGGCAATGGTTCACAGACTCAACGTGAACTCTACAGCACACTGACGGACATCAAGCAGCCGGAAAACTTGCGTGGCTTCTATAAAAAGACACTCAATGTGCTAAAGAAGGAGAATCCCTTTTACACGCTAAATTTGGAGTCAAAACTGTTCACCGATGTGGTCGTTGAGCCGCATCAGCGGTATGCTGCAATGCTGATGAGCTACTATATGACTGATATTGAGCGTTTAGACTTTGCGAACGCAAAAGTTTCTGCGGATGCGATTAACAACTGGTGCAGCAATGCCACAAATGGTCGCCTAAAGCAACTGGTCAACGAGGGAAATATACAAAATAATGTCTTATTGATGGCGAATGTGTTGTACTTTAACGGAGTGTGGCGTCACCCTTTCAATAACACCTTCGAGGGTGTCTTCTTCCAAACACTGCAGAGACAATTGCGCGCCGACTACATGGAGCAGACTGACTTCTTCTACTACAACAGCGATGAGGCATTGGATGCGAAGATTTTGCGTTTGCCTTATAAAGGCAAAAAATTCTCAATGTTCATTTTGCTGCCCAAAACATTGGGAAATATTGAGCAACTGCAACAAAATCTGGTCAATGACCAGCTGAAACGCATGCAGTGGGCAATGGAGGAAGTGAAGGTGAAGGTAACAATGCCCAAGTTTAAATTCGATTTTGACAAAAACTTGAAGCCAACATTGCAACAATTGGGCATCAATGACATCTTCACGAGCGAGGCCTCGTTGCCAGGGTTAGCGCGTGGTGCGGCCGTAGCTGGCGTATTAAAAGTGTCCAATATATTCCAGAAAAGCGGCATTGATGTGAATGAGAAAGGCACCGAAGCGTTTGCCTCGACTGTGGTGGAGATTGATAACAAATTCGGCGGCGTACCGCTCATCGAAGAGTTCAACGTGAATCAACCGTTCATTTTCTTCATTGAAGAGGAAGCAACTGGAAATATAATTTTCGCCGGCAAAGTTTTACAGCCAGAGGTTTAAGGTGATAGTGTAATGTTATTTGGTGTGTATAAGTGTGTAGTAATATAAGTATAATTCATGTAATTATAAGTAATTAACATTTCCAGCCATAAAACGTGAATGGCATGCAGCAAGCGTGGAAATTTAATAATCGAATAATTAGCAATATTTTTAAGAATTTTTTTTAGATTTGTATTTAAGTGAGAAGAGACACACATTTCTTTCTATACTCGTTCCATATGGAACTACTTACTTAATTCTAAGAACTAACGCTAATTTTAAAACGTCCATATTATTGCAGTTTATTACTGCTGATTTTTACTTTGAAATGCGTGATAAGTTTATGAAGTTGCAAATAATAAAAGATAATTTGTAAATTTTTATACTAAAAAAGTTGATATTTGAATATAAAGGTGTTCTGTGTAAATTGACGGCAAATCGAGGATAGATTGATAGATTGCCAGGTTTCGCCATCCCACGCGAAAAGGAGTTCCACGCAAAAATACTATGGATTGCGTAGCCGGAGTTGGGCTGATGAGGGTATTTTTTTTAACTTCGGTTGCCACGGCATCGGGGATTCGGTAGCAGAATTCTGTCCGCTCATTTCACACGTATTCATCCATTCGTCCAATCAGTCGGCAATGAAGCAACATAACCAATGGTTGCTTTGTTTTCTTCGTATATCACCAACACAATTTCAGTTTTTTCATCAACAAACCGCCGTCACATCCCCTGTTACGCCAGCTAATCAGCTGATTGCTTCAAAATCGATGAGAGCCGGTTAACGGTCTGATGTCAGCCATACCTCTGTATTCTGTACGTCGTGAGGAAAATTCTAGTCCATCCAAGCAGTATAACAATCAGCCTGAAAAGAGGCATAGAATATCCGGACTGGATATTCTCTATTCCAATTTTACTGAATTTTCGAGTTATTTTACAAGTTGTGCCAAGTGGCGCTATTAATTAACTAGATTGACATAGTCAATACCATTTCATTTTTTATTTAACAATAATACGAGGTGTGGCTATAAAATATCGAGGCTGCCGCTGTAATACTTTACTAATTTTTAACTCAAATTAATACGAAGTGGGGCCAGTATATATCGAGGCTGTCATTATAAACTACATCACTTCGATTTTAATGAAATTTGGTGAAGATGTTTTACTACATAGCAAACAGTACGTAAAATAAATTTTTTTCCAAAAAAAGTTCAGAATTTTTCAGCAAACAACACGAAAACATCCCACAGAAAATATTTACATTTTTCTCTGTTATATTATTAGGTGCGCAACTAAGTTCTCGCTGTTTTTTTTAATGAAAATACAACTTTATTCTGAAAAAATGGTTACAAATGAATCATTGAAAGTATTGCCCATCGCTGGCTACTACTTTTTCCCATTTTTCTAGTAGATCTCGTATACCGTCGCGGTAAAACTGTTCATCTTTTGAGGCTTACGACGGATCAAGCCATTTTTTCATGTCTTCATATGAATTGAACTGCTGGTCAGCTAGAGCATGAGCCATCGATCGGAACAGATGATAATGGGACGGCGCAATATCTGGAGAATATGGCGGGTGGGGTTGGATTTCCCATTTCAGTGTTTCCAGGTAGGTTTTAACGGGTTTGGCAACGTGAGGCCGAGCGTTGTCATGCTGTTGAATAACTTTTTCATGCTTCTCCGCGTATTGCGGCCGCTTCTCGCGCAGTGCTCGGCTCAATCGCATCAATTGAGTCGATACCGATCCCCAGTGATGGTTTGGTCCTACCAAATACATAGCATGACCTTGGCAGCGTGAATATTCGTCCGAGGCGATGGCGTAGAAGCATGACCGAGCAGTCCCATGACTTTCTTTTCTTTGGATTGCTATAATGAATCCATTTAAAAATATAATAATAACAATCGAAAATGCTAAGAATATCCTTCCAAAATTTTGTATTCTTAAAAGCCTATACTTTCGAAATATAAAAAAAAAAAAAAATCGATTTTTTTTTTTAATTCTAGACCACCAGGCGCCCATAAGCAAATCGAAATATATCACAATGTATATATAAAAGTTCAAATAATGAACTGTAGCTGTACATACTTATATACTAATTAAAATGATTCTATTTACTATTCTTAACATGAAATCAATTTTCCAAGAATGAAAAAAATCAACGCAGACCAAAGCAGTAAATAAATAAGAGCAAACTGGCTTTTGGCCTCGTTAAAATGTTACTCGTATAGTCACATGCACGAAAAAAAAATATTTATTTGGATTTTTTAAACCTGCGAAATTCTAATTACTTTCTTTTTATTTTTGACATAAAATTTTATTATAGAATGCAATATTTCTCCATATAAATAAAGTGCGTTACAAGAGCATTTATGGTACGTGCAGGTACTTACAAAAGTATCATCACGGGATTTCCAGGCTGCCTCACCAAGCAAACGTACTTAAGCTTCCATATGGCGATATTTTGCATTTGTGTTGCATCACAGCCTCATTTGTGCTTAAATTTGTGCACGTTTTCGCACAAATGCATTTCTACAACAAGCCAGCCCTGAAGGAAAATCTACTCACTAACTGTTCAGTTTGTTTTGTGTATTGAGAAGCAGGACTACATTCTGTCAAAAAAGTACCGAGAATTGTTCAATAAAACGCAAAGTATTTGTTTAATCATCAAAATTTATTTTGTCGCCTTCAAAATAGGTTCCATTCAAAGCAATACACATTTGCCAATGATTAGTCCAGGCATCAAACCACCTTTTAAACGCGTTTGAAGAGATCTTCTTCAGCTCCTTCAGCGAATTCTCCTAAAACGGCGCCCGCACAGTGGAAATTTAAGTTTTAGAGAAAGAAAAAAGTCACAGGGGGCTCAATCCGGTGAATACGGTGGTTGTTCGTTGATGGTTGTCTAGGTTTTGGTCAAAAAAGTGTTCATAATAAGAGCTTTGTGAGACAAATATGACCGTTTCCCATACATATTCTCTCTCAATCGTCGCATAACTTCTATATAATATTCCCTATTTACCATAGCACCATTTGGAACGAATTCCGAATGCAAAACACCAGGACAATCAAAGAAAACGAGTAGTATGACTTTCACTTTTGACCGACTTCGGCGTGGTTTTAAGGGTTTTGGCTCACGTGGATAGCGTCATTCAGCCACATCAGCCGCCTCTTAACTGATTTGCATGTCAAACTCATATACCCAGGTCTCATCACCAGTTATGACGCACTGGATAAACAATGCGCCCGAATTCACTTGCTCAGCCACCTTAATGTCTTCAACCACCTTCTTCCGATGAATTTTTTGAAAGGAATTCAACTATCTTGAAACGAGTGAAGCAGCCACGCGTCTTGGCATCTCATGCCCAATTTATGGTGTAAAATGTTACGAATTGATTCGTGAGGCACTCTAAGGTCACGAGCTACTTGCTCAAGCTTAAATTATAGTTTTTCAGCACCATTTCCTTGACTTTGTCGACATTTTCATCCGTTGAAGACGTTGATGGGCGACCAGATCGGGGCAAATTTTCTACGACTTCTCGGCTCTCTGCAAAAGCCTTGTACCACTCGTAGACCCGTATTTTCGATGAAGCAATACTCGATATAGGCTTTATGCATTATTTTCAACGATTGGGCATAAGCATTTGTTTGTTAACCTAATATGACCAATAGGCGAAAAGAAAAGGCGACGGCTTCTCGACGAGCTACAACCATTGGGTAGGGAGGATGAGCTTTAATGGGGTGAACATGTTTATAAAAGTGAGTGTAATTATTCCAATTGTGGGCGCTGATGTTCGCTACTATCGAGTTCGCAACTCTTTTGATGATTTTCTGTTGCAGAATAGAGCAGTGATGAGTGGCGCTTTGGTGGAAAACTTCGGTAATTCATCTGACTTTGGTAACGAGGGCTTGGTAAGCAGAGTAATTTTGTTGTTGCTAAGGGTATCCCTAATTTTGTTCACCATAGTTGCCATGTTGTTGATGTTTTTTATAACTGCGATTACTGGTAGAGAATCAGAGTTTTCGCTAAACGATTTGCATGTTTCATTATTAACAGTATGCCTCGACGTAGTTTTTGGGCGTCCTCTGCTACTAGTAGTGATCGGGTGCCATTTCAAAGCTCAATGCACAATCTTGTTTACATCCTTCTTAACGTGCGACATATCGCAAAATTAGTGTTTTTTTGCTAGAAATAATCTTCCGAATTAGTCGACAAATAAAAACTTGGTGAAAAAGTTTCACGAAACTGGTACTTTCGAGGATAAAAAAGACTGACACACCAATAACGGGACATTCTGTTGTTGCCGCTGAGATTTGCTGCAGTCGCTGCGATCCGCGCAGAATGTTGCAGGACAACCCACACCCAACAACATCGATATCTCGACGTTCTCAACAATTAGGCATTCATAAACCGACTGTTCTATTCCAAAGCTGAATACGCAATCTTGTTTGCATCCTTTCTTAAAGTGTGGCCGATCCACGCGCATTTCTTGCCCATAGTCTTTGATTAGAAATTGTTCTCGGCCAGAAAATTCTAATTATTCCCCATAGGCAGCGATTGAAACATTGCATCTTGGGTATAATGGTCTTTGTTGTGTGCCACGTTTCGCTACCGTAAAGGAGCACTGCTTTAAATTTACGATTGATTGTGGGTGATTTCCAGCTTGCGGAAAGAAGCGTAAGCCCGCCTTGCCTTGCTCAGGCGGTTATTTATATCCGTCGAGATACTCCTTCTGGCGTAAGAACGCTGCCTAGATACTCGAAGTCCTCCACATCATCAAGAGTGTCGTTATCAATGTGGGAAAGTTGCAATTTGGGCGTTAAAGCGCTTGTGGTTGATTTTTAGGCCAACTTTGTGGGAAACTGTGGAAAAAATACTCATAAATTGTGAGAAAAATGAAGAATCTGTAATTTATTTAACCGCAAAACGATCGCTTTGCAGTCTCTTAAAACGATGTTGAATTATTCTAGAAACTAGTTTTACTAGTACGGAGTTTTCCTGCTGGGTCACTTTACATATGAGTACACACTGACATATGTTTGCATACCTAACCGGGCATATGGAAAAGCCGAAAACACGCGTGACCGCTCACTTTAGCGGCGCTGCTTTTCAGTTTTGCTCTTAAAGATACTCATCTCGTATAATGATGATGCCTTCGAAACGATGTTCATTCAGCGTTAACGCACACCTACATACATACTCGTGCATATGAAGCTATACTTATATTTGAGTTTATTTTGGAGTGTCAGTGCTTGTGCTTTTAATATTTTGCTTTCTATAAAAAGAGTTGTCTAAATATCTGCCAAATTATGCATATTCGCCAGAAATTTGTGACAATTTGCATGCTGGCAAAAATACTCTTTCACCACACTTCAATGACACTTCCGAGATGGAGAAAGCTGTAGTTGGCGTATGAGTGTGTCAAGCCTGCTTCAATTGCGAAAGCTGCTTTGCAATCATACTTTAATTCGTTTTGTGGTGACGTTGAAAACAAACCGGTTGTTAGCAAAGTTTTTTTTTATGTATTTTCATTTGTTATATCGTTTCGAAAGAAACTCAGTGTAAGAAGCCCACAAATCGTCCAGTCTTCAGACCCAGGTCGGTGAAAACACAACTCTGTTAGATATTTGGCCATCGTATAAACCATCATCTGGTGCTGATACACCGAACCAACAGCTTTAAGAACTTGAGAACTTAAAATTATACAAACCAGAAATATTGTTGTAATGAATTTTTTTATTCTTATAATAATATGTTAAAGTTTCAAGCCAATCAGAGCAAAATTGAGAGAGTTACAGCAATTCTTCCTCTGAAGCTTCAGCAATTACGCGTCGAAATTTCAAGCCAATCAGAGCAAAGCTGAGCGAGTTATAGAACTTTTACTGGAAGGTATTATAATCTAGTAGATAATTTCATGGTCTTTTTTTGAAATACGTTATCCGACATATGTCTGCTTCGACTACGAGTTACATGGTCCTTTCAATGCATCCAATTTTCGACTACTTTTTCCAATAAATCTGACCGTAAGGCACCAGTGGTGGCTCGAATATTGCAATAAATTGCTTGTTAAGTGCGCTGTATGGCAAGTTGAGTCGTCTTGTTGGAACCAAATGTCGACGATGTTTAGCTGATTAATTTTTGGAAACAAAAATTCAATCAACATGGCTCGATAGCGTTCCCTATTCACTGTAACGGCGATCCTTCCTCATTCCGAATGAAATAAGCACCGAGGATGCCGCCAGGGCTCTATAAACTTCGTGAACAGTTTTTTTTTTTTTTGTTTTTTCAAAGTAAATTTCTACAATTTCGAAGCGTAGTTCTGGCGTTAAACGCCTCATGATGACTTTCCAAACCGTAGTGAACAGAAATGTCAACACAATTTGCCATTCTCAGCTATTAAACCACAGTTATCGATATCGTTAGTTCTCAAGCAGCTAAAAAAAATGTAGATATCTAGATATATTCATATATGTATGTATATCTTCTTAATATATTGTATCAAAATCCCGCGTCACTATGGTCGTTAGCGCTAATCTACGAAACCGTCCATCTCCGAGATGGGAATTTTCCAAAAAAAAAAAAAGGATATCAACAAATGCCGCTTACAATGGCTATTCGCGGCTGCGCTTCAAATACGTACATACATTTTTGTTAGGGAGAAATATTTAGTAAACGCAACAAACATATCCCCGCAAGACACGTGAGCATCAAACAAATGCTTACATTATCAAAAAGGCTTAGCAAACTGCCCATTTTTATTCCAGCGCCGGGAGAAAACTGAGTACCTTTCCCTTGTGATATTATAAATCTTTTCCTCTCATTGCCATTCCATATAAACGAAAAATGTATATGCATTGCTCTGAAAGGAAAATGAAAAAATAATTTTTATGCTTGCGATATAATCACTGCTGACTAAAAAACTGGTCATTGTTGTCATCTCAGTGGCTAAAGTGCTCGTATATACGTATATATACAGTCATATATTTGATACAGATGCAAATTTCTTGTAAAGTTATAGATATTTCATAATATTGTGTAAAAATGAAAAAACAGATTATGCAGATATTTTATTCATTTTTTCTTATTTAACTTCTCAACTTAAACTACAAAAAAGTGTTCATTCATTTCATTGTAATACAAAAAAACAATAGCGACAGGCCCCAAATAAAAATTTCACAGAGAAATGGTTCAGTGGTTAGTGCGCCAAGTGAAGAAAAATCCAACAACAGGCACTCCAAACATAATTGAAATGGCCAAAAAGGATTTAGGTAAGGCTTGCGAAACTGTTCGAAGAGTACTGGGGAAGCAAATTTAAATGTTAAAATAGCCCGCAAAAAACTTTGGGTAAGTGGGCGGCCGCCGTACCGGAATGGGTTGGTGCGTGATTACCTTTCGGAATTCACGGAGAGAACGTTTTTTCGAATCTCGGTGAAACCAAAATTAATAAAAACATTTTTCTAATAGCGGTCGCCCCTCGGTAGGCAATGGCAAACCTCCGAGTATATTTCTGTCATAGAAAAG
The DNA here is from genome assembly GCA_037575425.1 of Anastrepha fraterculus. Taxonomy (NCBI): domain Eukaryota; kingdom Metazoa; phylum Arthropoda; class Insecta; order Diptera; family Tephritidae; genus Anastrepha; species Anastrepha fraterculus. The sequence continues at coordinate 110,260 of JAYXIM010049786.1, forward strand.
CTCCTCATAAAAATATCTGCCGTTCGGAGTCGGCTTGAAACTGTAGGTCCCTCCATTTGTGGAACAACATCGAGACGCACACCTCACATAGGAGGAGGAGCTCGGCCAAACACCCAAAAAGGGTGTACGCGCCAATTATATATATATAAGTGCAAAGAATAGAAGCAAGAGACTGCATCCCTCAGCACTTTAGGGGATTGTACTTTTGGCAGACGAGGTAAAAATAAACTTTTTTCAAATATCCGAAGAGTATGGTGGATGCGGCATTATCTCCCATCCGAACTCGTTCAGC